>JABUQX010023223.1:37500-49934 GCA_015478945.1 Trachelipus rathkii | reverse complement strand
ATATTATATTAATATATATTTATATTTCTATATATATCATGTAGCTATTAGTGGCACCAGGAATCAAATTAAGGGAGGGTAGGGCGGGTAAGGTTGAATAATATATATTATATATATAATTTCTATTAAATATAAAATAATATATTATTATAATAGTATAATATATTAATAAAATATATTATTATAATATTACTATAATAATATTATTATTAATTATATTAATAATATATATATATATTATATATTTATATCAATAATATATATATATATATATATATAATATATATTATTTTATAATTTATGACAGCTTATTTTTTATATACAGCCGAGGTACATATAATGCTATTTAGTATAATTATAACTCATATTATATATAGGGAGATTTTCACGCGTGAGAGATCTGGTCATTAGGATAAGGCTCGGGCTTGAATACAGCACCAGCTTATATGACCTTATCAAAGCACCGTAAAACTATGAATCAGGGTACACAATCATTAAAAAACCTATAAATAAATAAGTATGTTTTATAATAAATCAATTTTTTTTATAGTTTATGTTTTAGTTAGTTAGTTTTATGTCTCTATTCATGTAGTTAAGTTACTTGTTAGTCTAGTTTATTTAGTATTCTTATGTTATCCGGTTGAGTTAGCTTTAGCTCTTTTATGATATACCCGCTTTAGTTAACGTTACATTCTAGTTGCAAGTCTCATTGCTTAAAGGTAAGTTTTAGTTTAGTTTATTGTCGCACGATAGTAATGTCTTTTGAAGCGAGGACGGGCACAAGGATGTATTTGGTATCTCCCACTCTTCTCCTCAGACGCTCACGATGTCATGTATAAGTGATTTTGAATAAACTTGGGAAGGATGTTTTTTGAGTCAATATTCCTAGAGTAAGGGTTGAGCTCGCACATTGGCATCTGGGGAATGAATTTCTAGAGTAAGGTGTGTTGTAAGAAAATTAGTTTAGCAAGGATGTGTGGAAATTATATTTCAGATAGATTTAGTGATGAGGTGATTATATATAATGTTTTTTTTCCTGTATTAAATAATATTATTATATTAACAATTTATAAAATTAAAATTAATTTATATTTATATATTAATAATTTGATATTTTTATATTTAAATCTTTTTAATTTATATTATTTATTTAGTTAGTATTATAGAGAAGCAAAGATCAAAATTTATTACAAAGCTTTGTACGTTGATTAAGAAATGAATAAGTGAGTTAGATTCAGATAAAGTTCCACAAGTTTTTCAGAAAATTTCATGGAGCCGGAGGCCCCCGGAGCCGGAGGCCGGAGCCGGAGCCTGGAGCCGTTTTACATTTTAATACGAATTTTTTTAGTTTTCAAATTTTCTGTTCAAGTTAGGTTAAGTTAGGTTTTTTAAAATTATGGTTTAATGGGTAAGCCCTTGGGCATAATTCCAGGAGCCTTGCACTAAAAAATGAAATTTTCTTAAAAAAACTTATCTTAAGTCTTAAAACTTTCTGAATTAAAAAACTGAGTATTTGGAACTTAGAAATTTTAAAGTGTTGGAGCCGGGTGATATTAAGGTGCAATTTAACCAAATATATATATATATATTATATATATATTATATATATATAAGTATAATAGTATCATATATACTATATATATATATATATATTATATATATATTTAATTATATATATATTGATTTTCCAAATTTTGAATATTTCCCCCCAAACGAGGAAGAAACTACTAGGGAAGAAGTAAATTAAATCCGGTTATCCGGCCGGATAACAATGGAATCCGGCTGCGAACCAGGTAGCAAGAAGACTGTGGGGGCCGGGATGAGGGGACCGAGGAGTGAGTTGGCCGGATGCCGGCCCATCCCTAATTATATATATCATAATAATAATAATAGTTTTTATTATTCGTTGCAGGTTTATTTGATTATTAAATAGTTTTTTCTTTTCTTTAATATAGAATATAACAATTGTTTATTTAATGTAGTCGTAATATTAAAACTAAATTAGGTTTACCAGAGCCATGGCCTAAGTTAGGCTATTTTATAATTTTTTATTAGACTTGGCCTAGGCATAACTATATTCAAGCTGTTTAAAGATATTTAATTTCTTTCTAGGCTTAGTGATATTTAGTAAACTGTAGTTAGTGAAATAATAGGTACAAGGACTACTGTTAGACCTACCACATAAAAAAAAAAAAAAAAAAAAAGAAAAAAAAAAAAAAAAAAAAAAATTATATATCCCTGCTCTAGCTAAGCTAGTAGATGAAGCTGTTCAGATATTTTTAACTTGTTTTAGAGATATTAGTTTATTTCTTTTTAAGGCTTTAGTGATATTAAAATAGTTGTTAAAAATTTAAACATTGTTTTAAGATATTAGTTTATTTTCTTTTTTTAGGCTGTAACCATATCTAACTGTAGTGGTAAGATTGTACGTACAAGGTAGGTATAAGTTGATAATAATTTAAAGTATGTAATAGTAGTGATGTGCCAGAACTGATTAGAGGTGAATATAGTGAATAAACTGCCCTGACTTGTGTTGTGATGCAGAGAATGTGTTGCTAAGGAAGAGAGATTGCAAGACAGAGTGAAAAGATTGTGAATTGAAAGAAGTTGTAATTTGAGTTAACAAGGAGGAAGTGTCAAGAAAAAGTTAGTAGGATGTCAGTGCGAGGAGGGAGCTAGGATAGTCGGGTAGACTAGAACAGAGTGATTCACTAGGCAGGAAGATAGGGGAAAGGTTAAGTAGTTGAAAATAGGTCTGCAGGTAAATATAGAGTGTAGGAACTAGAAATAATAATTAAAGATGGGATCTCGAAAAGTCATTCAGCCTGGACCTGCAGCTAACAGGCGAACTGTCCTTCCAGATGGGAAGGGATCAGAGAGTGCCAATGGTAATGTTGAGGTTTCTAAAGGGGAAGACTGATAATTGCTAATTGGCGACTCTATGGTCGGATACCTAGATAGGAACTTTTCAAAAGTAAGATAAGAAACGATTGAAGTATGTTATCCAGGATGCAGAGTGAGTGATATCGTGGTTAGGATAGATAGAGAGATTGATTCATACAAATGTTGATTCAGACGTGATTGTGCAGTGGGTATAAATGATATAGAATGGGAGAGCGTCAGAAGAATTAAATAGCAGATTAAAGAGATTGATTCAGGAGAGTGAGAGGCGAGGGCGGAAAAGGTTGCATGATTTTCTGGATTGTATCGTAGGTTAAGCTTAATTTTAACATTAACACCACTAGGGATTAGGTGTAAATGGAAAGGATTACAATATTTACTCCCATCAGAAAATATCAGTTTTGGATTGTGGAGGAATTTCTGGATAAAGATCTTTTGCAGCAGATGGAGTTCACTTGAGTAAAGGTGTTGGGCTCTTCAGCACCAGGTTGGAGACTTGTTTAGCAATATAACAGGTAATTTTGGGGTGATGGGAGAAAATGTGGATACAAATTATAGCAATGGTAACGGTAATAGTGGTGATGATTAAATCAAGGTGGGGTGGTGTACAGCTGACAAAGACTGAAAGGGACCACGGATAGTACGAGGCAAATCAAGTGATGATAGATCGATCTGATGTCAGGACGAATTAACACAAGATTGCTGCTTGTTCAGCCGAGAGTGTCGGCCGGGGCATGTTGCGGGCGCTAGGAATGTATGGAGAAAAAAAGGATGAAACTGGGGATTTAGGGTTTCTACGATAGAGAACTCTGAGAAGTACTTGTGAACAGTCAAGATGATGCACATAAATAAGGTGCTAATTTGGGTTTTAAACTAATGGCGGAAAATAAATACGGTGTACCGCGGGATGAGGTCACAGGCTCCGATGATTTAGGCGTACCTGGATAATTCTCTTCATTAATTGTAATTGACGAAGCGGTCACGGAGGGAGGGACGAGTCGGCGGAGCTTGTGTTCTTTAGAGGTGGGGTGAAAGTAAGTAGCCCGGTATGAATAATTATATAGGGTAGATCGATAGCTCAGAGCCTAACGGTATTTCTGTTTAATGAAATATTAACATGTGCGATGGTATGGAGCATGGCAACATGGCATAAGCCGGAGCCGGAGTTGCAACCGCAAAAAAAATTTAACCGCTCCACAGCCTTGATAAAAGCCCTCCCGATTGAGCTTCGATATTCGAAACTACTCTTTCTTAAACTTTTTCTCTAGTCAGGGTCCAAGATGAGGTACTCCATAGATTCATGAGATAAATAAGAATAATTGTACAGAGATCAATTGCACTAATAATGATATAATAAATAATTTTAATAGTTATCAATAATTAATAGATGAATTAGATATTATAATAATTAATAATATCCTTGGAGCAATTAATATGGAATTTACCTGTCTTATTATACAAATAATAAGTATATAATAAGATGTCATATTAACAAGTATAATAATTTGATTGATCCTTGATATTTATTGCCTAATTACTATGTATATATAAATATAGACAGTGGAAATGAATTAGATTAATGTTACAATAACTCTCGACAAGTACTAGAACAATACTATTAATAGAACTTTAAATTTATAATTACACTAAACCTAGTATTGAGAATGATAAGATATTAGATAGAGTGAGGAGAGAGAGAATTTAAAGGAGGATTAAGAGAGGGAGATAAGTAGAGATATTAAGTGATCATAATTATATAATGAATTAACAATTGAACTAGTAATTATGCATAATGGTCCATGGGAGACATATTAATTATAAGGTATAAATAGAGTTTATTGATTCACTAACTGAGCAGTTAATCACATGTTTTGTTCATCTACAGAAACAAGCACTAATAATGAAATGCTTATAATAAAGAGCTAATTAGAATAAATAATAATAATATGAACACTAATTTGAATTCAGATAAGTTAGAAAAAGAAAACGGTTTAAATTGAGTATTTAATATTTTCAGTATAAGTGAATCAAATTTAGAGAGGATTACAATAATTAATTTAGAATTTCACACTTAATATCGATAAATTGAATAATATTTATATAGAGATACAAATTAGAGTGGATAGAGTAGCGATGAAAGACATCCATGTAATTATGGTCATAACATAAAATAAAAGAGTGAAGAGATAAATGAAATATATAATTAATTAGATAAGTGACATGATGATTAATTTTATATCTTCATATGAGAGTGTATATATAATATAAGTGAGAGTATAATGATATTAGATAAAACTATGGTAAAAAGTAATGAGAAATCAATTAAAATACTATTATACAGTAAAATATTAATCTTCGAGTGAAGAAGATAGATGCAAAATAATAAGATAATTAAAAATAGAATTATTATTATCATGAAGATAAAATAGAATATAATAAGAATCACTCCACTTCTTACTGTTATTTATTTAAGCATCTTAATATAACATTTTAAGTAGATTGGACAAATTGAGTTCATATAATGAGAGGAAAGATATTTCAGCGTTAGAGATGACCATAAATATTTAGTGATCACATAAATAGTAACGACATAATTTAACATGAGTCATATTAATATTGAGCATTATTATTCAAGATGTATAATCATGAGATATAGATTTGTGATATATATATTAGGAACAATAATAATGAAGATATTACTTTATTCGAAGAGATAGATATTTATCATAAATTAATTTAAATTACTTTTACACTATAATGAGTAATTTCAGGAGTGAGAGATCGGAGATAAATTTTATTTATAAATAATGTAATATATAATAGTGATTAATACACCATAATTAATTAATACATCGGATATAAGTCTGACATAAGGCTCTACTGAGAGAGTTTAGTAAATAATTTGGTAATAGATAATTACTATAATAATAGCATAGAGTGATTGAGTTAATAATAAAAGCTGCAGGCACTTGATCATAATAATCTAGAGTATTTATATTTATTTATGCACTATATATATAATATCATTATTTATAGTGTAGAGAAGTGAATATCACATATATGACTGAGATAATACATAGATCATAATGTATTATGATTGCACTATAATTATATTTAAAAGAAATGGGATAGTAAGTGAGAGAATAATTTTAGGAGTATTATTAAGTGAGCATAGATTAGCTTATTATAACAAATAATTCTCTGGTTTATATTAAGATATTTCATGAGATAAAAAGTTAAACTATGGGAATATATAATAATGAGAATAATATTTAAGAGGCCGCACATTGTACTATATTATATAATAATGAGTAATAATATTTACAAGCTCATAATAAATAATAATAATAATAAATAATAATAATAATAAATCGGTTATTTTACATAATCACCGATAAATGCAATAAATCCCATATTAATCTAAGTAATTTAAATGGTAACTAACTAATAAATAAGAACTGCATGAGACCGGAGATGAGATATCAGATTTATTGATATAATATTAAGTATTATATTAAGATCAATAATAAAATTGAAGAATTTATAAAATATTCCAACTCACATAATAGATGAGCTAATAAAGTATATATAGTTATTAATTATTATAATTAGAGTGTGTGTATGAATAATAAATAATAATAATAATAATAATATTAATAATAATAGATGAAATAAGTAAGACATATAGTGTATGATTATAGATACGAGAATTGCGATTAATGAATAGATGTGAGTGTAACACTAAAATAGGGTATAAAATAACAAATTAAATGTGAAATTAGTGAAGATAAGATGGTGCCACAACATAATGTCATGAACTATGAAGTCCAACTATAATATTAGTGTATTACCTTCATAATTACAATAATGAATAAAATAATAAAATGATTATATATAAAATCACAGGTGACATTAGTTAAAAAGGTTTAATATTTATTTATTAGAGTACCAGTAAAGATTTAAAATTAATTATGAGATTAAGTGCAACTTCTTTATTATAATGATTTTCTTATTATATTCAACAAAATTTAATAGATGTTTATTGGATATTTTTCAATTGCAAGATTTTCATTGAGATTTAAATAAACCAAAGTTACGCATTAGTTGGTTGGGCAATAATAAGGTTATGCAAAATATATAGAGTAAAATTAATTATGTTAATAATAAAAAGTGTAACATTTTTCACTTAGGTTAATTAATGGGTTTAATCTCAAAGAAATTTAAAAGTTTATTTTAATAACTACGAAATTAAATATAATTGGAGAGTAATATTGAGCTTAGTAGTATACTTGACCAAATGAAAGATATGTAATAAAAATGAGTTTAATAAATAATATACATTTTGATTATAACATTGCTACAAAACAAGTTTGAGAATCTTATAAGATAATGACAATTAAATGAATGCTGAGGGAGTCATGATAAAAATAGAGTCAATTGTTTGTTTAACAAAATGAAAGCAAGAAATATAAGTAAACTGTTATAACACTATATGATTTAGGCAAGTAAATAATTGAATATTTTGGTGCACAAGTTATGGCACAACACTTATTTATAAAGAAAACTTAGAAATGGCTATAGGAAAGTTCAACGAGTATAGCAACAGGAGATTATTCTTTGGTGTGAGAGGAAAGCTTTTGAAGTAAGAGATAAAGAGATATTAAGGAATGTTTCTTGTAGAAAGGCGATTTTCGAGGGGACAGTAATAACGAAGTTTCTAATACTGCAAATATAATTATATACATCTATTGATAATAAAGAGACCAATAAATTTTTTCAACAGTAGAACATGGACAGGTGAACAGAAAATAATACAGGAAAATTAAAAGAAAGCATGCCATCGATATTGAATATCATAGAAAGCATGCATTCAAGATAGGATGTTGTTAGAAATAATTTAATTAGGAATGATCTGCCAGAAGTAGGTTGGTTGATGTGACATCAGTATGTCAACATTTATAAGCCTAAGGGTTTAGATTTGTTTATGGGATAGGTAATGTGGTATATATAAAATAATTTGCAAAGCCAAAGTATTCCACTGATGTTTTTATAGTTATAATTACAGTATAGATTAGTGGCATGTGTGACCATAATATATGATTAAATATTATAGCATTGCGGATGGTTTGGGATATGATTATAAATATAATTACATTAGGAAAAGAGAAAATCGATTGGTGATTTGTAGTACTAACATATTTGACAAGACCCTAGGGTGCTTTGTGGATTATGAGAAATGTTTGGTTTAGTGGGATATTGACTGGGACAGTCTCGGATAGGCCCAATTGTGCTTTTACTGTCCTATATTTCTAATCTAATAAATATCTAAATAAATAATAATTTAAAGCTATTATATATAATATATTAGTAATATATAATATATGTAAAATTATATATAAATTTAATAATATATATAATATTAATTAAATTATAGATAATTATAATATAAATAATATGATATAATAATATAATTTATATATATCATTAAATTATTCTGTTGTCCTTAGCTCCCCTCCTATTAAATGTAGGCAACCCTGATAAATTCCACCACCATTGTAGGCCGGACTCAGAGATCTATTAAAGCTAATGTTTTGAAGTTGTGTCTAATGTTCACTAAATCATGACAATCTAATAAGAAATGTTTAGTATCATTATTTATTTGGGAGGGACATCTTTGACAATAGGGGGAAAGGTCATTAAGATACTTAGACTTATATTCCTGAAAGAAGGAATGGTGCCTAGAGTGGAGAAGTGACAGCATTACTCGTGTTTAGCAGTCCAGAGTTTGTTCTGTATGGGATATTTTAGGTGGTCAATCTTGAAGTATGACGTTATTAGATATGAAGAAATTGTTCTTTGGGTCAATTGGATATGAATGTGCTTAATAATGGGGTTGTCTGGCAGTGTGTGTGTGTGTATAGGGGGGAAGGATATATGAGTACTATATGAATATGTGTGGATTTTTTTCATTTAGGTGCAGGGACTTATCCTAAAACTGTTTACTTGGGGGTGACCTCTTAAGAGAGATTTACTATAAAATTGATAGCTTATTATGTCAAGATGAGCTTTTATATAGAAAATATATGTTTCAGTTAGTATATGGTGGGCAGGTGTGGGTGGAAAGCAGTAGTTTATTATCCAAAGGGCTTTATTCTGTAGTTTCTAATTTTTAGTATTATTGGATTGTGATATTATGCGAGCCCAGGCAAGTGATGTAGGCCTATACCTTAGTTTAAAAAGGCATAAGGGTACTAGAGTGTATATATAACTATGTGAGGGTTTCTATAATGTCCAATGTTTGTTCCTATTAATGCTTTCAACGCATTTAATATATATGTATGGCTCTAGTTGTAATATTATTGATATGTGAGGGGGGTGGATAGGTGAAAGTTCATCAAGTCAAACCTATGGATAGATGGGTTGGTTTATTGTAAAGTTTCTATTGGTAATATTCACCTCAATACCACAACTGCCTCTAAACAGAATTTTTATAAAAATCACAGCATGATTCTAAATATGGTAAAGTTAATCTGAATAATAATAAAAAAAATAAAAATTATTTTGTCGAAGACTTTACTACTTGTTTTTAAGTACTTTTTGATGGGTAAAAAAACCTCTATAGAGAATGAATTATTAAAGAATAAAAGAACGAAAATTTTTTATTTTGAAAATCTGTAGAATATAACTCTAAAAAAAATTATAATAATGAAAGAATAGTGAAAACGAAATAAATGATCAGTCTCTTTAGAAAAAGTTAAAATAATAAGCTCTTGAGAAACAGTTTAAAAAATTTGCCATAGCTTGATTTCTTATATAATAAAATTAGTGAGTATAACTAATATAGCCTTATGTGCTCGTTTTAAGGGGCCATATCTAGTTCAAAGGTTATGATAAACATTTGTATTAAATTATCTAACAATAAGATAAGTATCTCATGTTGTAATATACCTATAACAAAATTATTATACAATAAAACCTAGACACTTTAAGAATAGGGCCTGAAAATCGAGACGCTAAACTCACTGGAATTCGGATCAATTATATAGAAAATGTATCTTGTGAATTTTAATACACAACTTAATATGCTGAAATTATTTTATCCTAAAGATGAGCAGTAATATATTTTATTTTTATATTTTTCATTACTTATTTTTTTAGAGATATAATGAGAGATGTGATTTTTAATAAAATAAATCTGTTTAGAGCAGTTATTCAGAGAAATATAACACTGAGAAGATCTTATTAATTATTGTAAAAAAAAAAATGTCAAGGATGAATGTACAGATTTACAATTTTGGAAAGTAAATGTGAATATGAGTATTATTTATGGAAGAGATGGCAGATATCATTCACTAATTGCTGTTAGAATTAAAACTGTTCAGTTGATTTAAATATAGTATGTTGTAGTTTCTTCTGCATCTGTGTATTAATAAGATAAAGTATTATTTGGAGCTGATTGTAGATATTGAAGATGAGAGGTATTTGATAGATTCAATGAGCACTGTATATAAATGGTAGAAATCATGAATAAAATATAATAATAATCATTAAAATAATAACTTAAGAGCAACTCATATATAATAATTATCACAAACATAGACATACATATCGGTATTGATAAGTATTCATTGAAGTTTATGTGGAGTAATTTGTTGGGGATTGAGTGGCGAGTAAGACTATCAGTACAATGCATGTGTAGTATGTTCAAGATGTAAATATCAGATTCATATAGACTAAATTAAGTAATAACTATATTAATGTTTCCAAAAATGGTTTTAAAAAATTTATTTGTGAGGTCTGATGCAGGAATGTCACAGTCCAAAGTAGAGACAATAGGGACAACTGTTACTGAAAAAACTTAGCATTAAGACATTTTAATGTGCAAAAAAAAATTGGAAGAATCCCGGAAACATACAAAGTCCTTTTTTCTCTTTCACCTTAAAATGTTCACTATATTTTGAAGAAAAAGTCATTAATTAGTTGGGCTTCGAAAATTCATGAACTGCACTCATGTTTCCTTTCGTGGTCAGGAATAGAAACTCTTAGAAGAAGAGGCGATCTTTCTCTCCGTGTGTGGTCATATTAGGGTATCTGTGTGTATATTAATCTATCCAGTTTTGAGATTTTTCCTTCGATAGTTAATTCCACGGCGTAAAAATAAATCTCGTGATATCAAGTCGACTATATTTCCGATTATTTTTCGATATTTTTCGATTCACGTCCGATTCCAGTATCGGAACTCAACGGATATTTTTTTTCTTCCCTTAAGAATATTCACTTCTTCCCTTTTTTTCCAAAAATAACATTTAAGCGAAATTTGCTCTATTATTTCAAACAGTCGCTTGTATGAGGAGATGATGAAATAATTATTGTTCTGACTCAGCACCTAAAGTAGGGAGATTACTATGTATTGACATACATGGAATTATATAGGCCCTATTTAGCGAAAGAAACATTCATAAACATAATCAAGTAATGGCGCATTTACCTTTTAAATTAGATAGTTTAAAAGTAATGAGATATCCTATATAATACCAGGGGACAAATACCACTAGTTTGGATGCTAATGAAAATTTAAAATTTTGAAACAGATTAGATATGTTAAATATATATTAGGAACTTGCAAATTATTTGCTCAAAATAGTAAAGGTATTTCACCTCCTTATCCTGCTGTAATCACGCATCTGACGCTAATCCCTATTACAAGCTTCTTTTTGCGTTCCCTAGTAGTCCTTTACTTGTAGCCCTGTGGGCGTGGTCTCTTCTCAGTCCACATTGCATCGTTTCACAAGAGACCTCCAATCTTTGCCTCGCTCTTCACGTCAGTTAATATCTCGTTTTTTTCACATTTTTCAGCATTTCAGTACCCGTTGTAAAATCCTCGATTTTGGGAATTTGTAAACGGGCTGGAAGGGGTTACGAATACTTTGGTTACAAACAAATTTTTCCTTTCTTTACAAAACTGTGTCAAATGGTGCTCCAAAATATGTGTATATAAATAGTTTGATGTTTAACTTTTATTATTTCACGAGTAATCCAATCTATATTCTGCTATCATTTCATAAAATAATACATATAAGTATAAAGAGTATGTTTAGCAATTGTCCAAAGTCTGATCCTGCACCTGGGCTGCTCGGCCGTTTCAGATACTCAATATTTCCTGTTCCTGGATTTAATAATGTAATTTTATTAATCACATTAAAGAAATCAGAGATTTTCTCAGAATTCGATTTTGCACAATCGGGTGTGCATCGCGGGAAGAGTGTGCTGAAACCAAGCTAGATATTGATAGGTAACATGATTCGTGTTTACTCTTGAGAAATAAGTATATCAACTATATATATAACATATATGATATATCATATATTATCTAATTATATATATAATAATATATGTCACTATTTAATTTAATTATTAACTATTATATCTACCTATTGATTTATATATATTAGATTTATATATAGTGATTATAGGTTGTGTTAAAAAATTAATATAGTATATAGATATACTATGAAAATTTATTTAGAAAACTA
>JABUQX010023223.1:0-17500 GCA_015478945.1 Trachelipus rathkii | reverse complement strand
ATGTATGTGGGTTAGAATTATATTGTGTTTTAGTTCTTGGTGTGTTGGTGGCTATGGTGATATCATCTACGTAGGTTGTTTGATGTTGTATGGTTCTGTTTTGTGTGTGTAGGTCGGCAGTTGATAAGTTGATTAAGGTGGGGGGACAGTACTTGCTCCTATGGGGTACACCGTTTCTTAATGTTTATTGTGCGCGATTTCTGTTGTTTGAATTTATTGGTTCTGTTCTCCCTGATTAGGAAGTTAGATTACCCAGTTTCTTTAAGTCAGTAGGGATAATTGATTTTATTATTTTTGCGTGGATTAGGTACGTCTGGGAATTGTGTCAAAAACTTTGCTTATGTCGATTGCTATTAGTAATGTTTTTATGTGGTGGGCCTGAGATTAAGCTGTTTATATTGGTTGTATAAATTAAATGGTTTTCGTGAGAGCTGTTTTGTGGTGTGTGATTTTTGGAAAGCCACTATTGAAACTTTTGTTGGGGATGTATGGTTTTATTTTGTCAATATGAGCTTTTCTAGTTAGTTTAACACAAGAGTGGATAATTAGTGAGAATGCTCGGTGAGGGAAGAGGGGTGGCTAATATATAATATATATATATATATTATATATAATATATATATATAATATATATATATATGATATATATAATATATATACAATATATTATATATATATATATATATATAATATATTATATATGGCCAGCCTTCCGGAATAGCATCATGCATGTACTACTAAAAAACTATAAATCAGCACGGAAAATAAAATAAACATTTTTTGTGTTACAGCAAGCAATTTCATCGATGAAAATTTAAAAAAAAATATATTTTATTTCCAATATTTATTATAACACCTGAAATATTAGTATAATCTTAGTCTGGCAGCCGTATTCTCTCATTAACCTTCCATTTCTGCAGTAGTACGAGAGCAAGAGTTACCAAATATTGTTTTTTTATGCTCTGGAGAAAAATGTTAATTTTCTTTTTTATTTCCTTTTTTAAGTTTTTCGAGCCGACGGAGGGACGAGGGGGAACGAAGTCCCCCCGTCGTTCCCCCGGTAGGCCGAGAAACTCCGACTCTCTCCATCTTTGTGGTTTACCCTTGATATCTTTTAGTAAAAAAAATCGACATTCTGGCAACTTTGACGTTTCCTCGAGGCTAGAGCTCCTTCGTTCTTCTCAAAAAATGATCGTTATCATACAGATTAGGGATGGCCAAAAAATATCGATATATCGAGATATATCGATATTTTTGGGCTCGATATTATCGATATTTTTGGGCGATACTTTTTTAGGCGATATTTCAATTTTCCGAAATTTTTTCTTAAATATCGAAAACCACGATATTCTTCTTCAAAAAAAATCATTTTTTAAGACGTAAAACAAATTAAATCTTTCTTGGACCATATTAACCCCCTGAAGTGATGAAATTCTCTTTTTCCCCCATATTTCGTTCTTCGTTCGTCCCCCAATGTCGTGTATAAAATAAACCGAAAAATTGGGGTTTAAGATGTTTCGTCTTTTCGGGAACCAAAAATAGGGAGAGGGGGGGGGGATCGACATGGCACTCCACATAGTCCAATTGTCTTCTGAGTATTCACCTAATCACTATTCAGTTATTTCAGTGATCAAGTGGATAATGCGACCCAGATAAAATTTTGGAATGGTAGTAAAAATGCTTTCCCTGCTATGTTAGCAATGAAATATATTACCTTTAAATGCGACGTCAGTCTCGTCAGAACGAACACTATCATTATTTATTAAACAACGTTTGCTCAAATGAAAGGAACAGATTGACTTCCGAGCATATCAATTAGTTAGCTTTTTAGTGTGCATTAATGATAAGTATTGGTCTTTGTAATAATATATATATATGATATATATATATATATATATATATATATATAATAATATATATATAATATATATATATATATATAATATAATAATATATATATATATTATTATAATATATATACATATATATATATATATATATATATATATATTATAATTAAAAGGGTAACTAGACTTAATTAATTGATAAAATAAAAGGAAAGGAATTAAAAATAGCTATAATATTTTATTTTCCTTTTTTCATGAAATATTTTATAAATTTATTTATTTATTCTGAGCAGGGTTGGGGATTTTTTGGATTTTTTGAGAAAAAAATCAATTTTGGATTTTTTGGATTCTTTTTGGATTTTTTAGCATTTTTGCATTTTTTGGATTTTTTGGATTCGTGACGTCACGCGAATATAATTTGTTTAACAACAAACTTTATTTTTTAAGTTTGATATTGTATTATTTTTAATCCTAGGCCCTATATCTGAGCTCAAAATCTTACAATAGGCCCTATAGACTATAACAAAATGAAGGAGCAACATTAAAGAGTGTTATTTGTAATATTGATGATGAATATTGCATCAGAAATAAAAGAAACATGTTTGAAACATGATCTTTTGTTGAATTTTTATAGTGTAGAAATTTGTCACAGAGTAGCCTTGCTTATGATTATTTATTAATATTAATTTTTTATTTCTTATTCTGAAAGTTAAATTCACTTAAAAATACCAAAAAAATTAAAATATATATTTTAAAAAAAGCAAAAATCAAAAAAAGCAAAAATCATGATTTTTTGGAGCAAAAAAATCAGGTGAAAAAATCATGAAAAAAATCAATTGATTTTTTCCGTGCCATCCCTGATTCTGAGACTATTAAAGGACTTTGCAGTCCACTCGAGACTAGCCTGATCCTGATTTTTACGTGTAGCTCTGTGGAATGTGTTCAGTGTCAGTATGACGAAGATAACATTTGCAGAAATCTAATAACCGAACAGGCACTCCTGTGAATTGGTTACAGTAACCATTACCGAGTACCACTAGTCTTAATCAGCCTTACTGGTGATTACGATTGGTTTCGCTAAAAATGTAATTAACGTTATAACGATTTTTTAATTAACCTATTACTAGAAGTATGATTTTGGGGGTACATCACATGCAGCTTATTCTTATATGTAAGTCGTCGGGCATCCAGTTCGAACTTCTTAAATAATATTTTTTAATTTTATTACTTTAAAATTTAATAGATTTTTCTCAAAGATCCAGACTTCAGGCCCGTCCAAGTATCAACTAGACTTCGCAAGCCATGTTAGATTAATTTTCATTGTTGGAATCAATATTTATTTTACTTAAATTCAGAAATCATTTTGAAGATTCCTAGCTTCATTAATACCTAATAGTTATTTTTCATTTTTAATACGAAAAAAAAATGATTTTTATGATTATTTATTGTTTAATTTCTAGTGAAACGCGATTTCTTATTTAATTTATTCACTCGTCACAAAAAGTCAAAAAACACCCCCAGTTCCTCCAGATCCAACATCAACGCTTTCTAGCATAACTTCAGTCGTCAACCTCTTGGAGTTGGGAACTTGAAAGTTGAAAGTTGGAAGACCTGAAGAGTGAAGATCCTCTTTCCATTTTCTACCACTTTTTCTTCTTTACATATGTAAAAGCTGCATATTATAAATTTAAAGCCTTTCTGCTCCTGAGTGAGTTATATAATAGAATGAATGAGTCACAGGATGAATGAGTCACAGGAGATTTTACTCTCCATCAGCGGGATTCGAACATTGGACACCGCGTTGGCAGATTAACAATAACCGGATGCTCTAACACTAGTCATCCCACGTCCCCAAAAAGAACGCTCGTTCCAAGCGTAGTTTTTAAAGCACCCGGTTTTTCTCATCCCATAATTGCTGAGTACTCAAAGGCCTGGCCCATTAAATGATTATATAATATATATATATAGTAATATATATTATATATGATATATTATATATATATATGAGAGGGAAACTGACGGCCAAGGTCACGGCCAGAATGTTGCAAAGCAATGTTGCAATGTAGCAATGCAACATTTTGCAACATTTGGTTTTTCAGGCTTGACGTGTCAAGGTTAAAGGTTTTGCAAGGTCGGTGAGACCGAATTTAACGGTCTGGAAGACCGACTTCCGAGGTTCTGAGCCTGACTCAAGGTTTTACCCCCCAAAAGGGGGCGGAGCCCCTCAAAGGGGGCTTTTTGGTTCCTAGAAGGTTTTAAATGATCGATAGATCATTTTTTGATGGTTCCAATCCGATTTATCGTGATCGATTACCCTAAATCGATCTTTTAAAATCGTCTTTTCTACGTGCGCTGGTTCTGGCATTTAAACACAGGAAAAGGTAATCGAAAGAAAATAATTACTATAATACATTCGATTAAATCGTTGTAGAATCGTGTTTCAATCCGAGGCACCTTTTTCTATATAAGATGAAATAGAGATATATTAGGCTTTAGGGGGAGGATTGATAGCCCGAAGGGCATCAATCCGACAAAACAGACAAACCGAAGGTTGGCCCTTGCCCGTGGCCTGCCCGCATCGCCCCGCGCGTGCGCATACACATACACATACACCCTTTTTATATGAAGGAATAGAGGTATCGGTCTGAAACTTGGTATATGGTCATTGTGTGTGATAAACTGATCCCTGGCGAGTTTTGGTGACCGTAGGTCACCCCTAAGGGGGTGCTGCCCCTTAGCGCCAAGGTCAAATTCGTTCCTGAAAAACCATGTTAGGCTTAACGTATCGAGTGGAAAATTTGGATGTGATGTATATGATGACGGTAATTCTCGTCAGAGGACGAGATTTACGTCTCTCTTGCGTTCCCCGTCAAGGGGGGACGCTGCCCGACGAAAAAATTAAAATTGATGAGAAGAGCTGAAACTTGGAGCTGGGTTGAGGAGTCGGAGTCGGAGACGGAGTCGGAGTCTGATTCGGATTTGGAGTTCAGGGACCCCCCGGAGGTGGGTCCCTTCCTGAAAAAAAGAAGAAATGCATGGAATGCAAAACAGAGGAAGAAGAAGAAGAAAGGAAGAAAGAAGAAGAAAGGAGGAGGAAAGGAAGAGGGAAGAAGAATGAGGAATGAGGAGAAAGGATTCAGAGTTTGTAGTGGCACCGGTGCTGGAGCCGGTTCGGTGCCGAATATAGTAAACATTCATTTAATAATACAATATCATTACGTTCCATAACTGCTTCTGTTTTCGAAGATGTACATTACTGTCAAGTTCATTGCTTCTTCAGAATGATAACCTTTAATTATGTAAACGTTGAAGACTACCACTTATAATTCAAAATCTCATTTCCTTTTTATAAACCTTGAAAAATATTTTTTGGATCCGAATTGAAAGATAATTATACTGTTACTTTCTTTTTATAAACTTTTCTATTTTTGCATTCTATACTTTTTGTTTAATTTTATTATTTTTATTTTTTTATTGTTTTATTTTTTTATTTTAAATTTATTTTTTTCTAACTCTTTTTTTATAAGTTTTATTTTTACATTTATACTTTGTGTTTAATTTTATTATTTTTAATTTTTTTTTTTTTTTTTTTTTTTTTTTTTTTATATTTATTTTTTTTTTTTTTTTTTTTTTTAAGTTTTATTTTAAATTTAGACTGTGTTAAGTTCTTTAATTGAATTTTTTAATTTTTTGTAATTTTTGAAATTATATTTTTTAAAATCAGTTATGGAATTTTTAATTTACGATTAAAATTAATCTTCATACGTTATAAGTTTTATTTTGCATTTATACTTTGTGTTTAACTTTATTATTTTAATTTTTAGCTTTTTATTTTTTATTTAAATTTATTTTCTAACTTTATTTTTTATAAGTTTTTATTTTACATTTATACTTTGTGTTTAATTTTTTTTTTTTAATTTTTTTTTTTTTTAAAAATTTTTTTATTTTAAATTTTGTTTTTTTATTTTTTATTTTTTTTTTTTATTCTTTAAAAACTTTTTGTTTTGTTAAATTTTTTTAACTTTTCATGTTTAATAACGCTAAAAAATTTTACCGTTTTCTACATACCTAAAGCAGTAATATTCACAAAATTCAAAACCACTATCCTCTCACCCTCCTGTCCAGTTGTGATCTCTATTGATTCTATTGATCTATTTGATTCTATTGATTAAGGTCAAATTTTTTTACTAAAATTGTCATGTTTACATTCCCTAAAGCAGTAAATCACTAAATCAAACCACCAACCTACCCTCCTGTCCAATTGAAATTTTAATTTGATCTATTGATCTATTAATCTTTGATCTACTGCTAAAGGTCAAATTTTTTACTTAAAATTGTCATGGTTTACATACCCTAAAGCAGTAAATCACTAAATCAAAACACCATCCAACCCTCCTGACCAAGTTGTGATCTATTGATCTAATTCATAGATTGACCAATCTAAACTAGTTTCGAAGTGCTATTATCTATTGAGTAGCCGTAGTATGATTATGATTGTATTGTAGAGGTGAAATCAAATTTTTTGTTACCTATAAATTGTCCACCTGTCTTGATACAATCACCTAACAGTAAATTCACGAAAATCAAACCACGTATCACACCCTCCTCTGACCATCTGTGTTCTTATTGATCTATTGATTAAGGTCAAATTCCTTACTAAAATTGTCATGTTTTACATACCCTAAAGCAGTTAAAATCACTAAATCAAAAACACTATCCCATCCTCCCTCCAGTCCAGTTGTGATCTATTGATCTATTGATTCAAGGTCACATTTCGAGTATCATTTTGGATAAAACTAACAAAAAAACAAATTCTTTATACACTGATCGCCGAATATATGCTAACGTAACAAAGTTGTTCACATTAATAAAGCTCTTACTTATCATCATCTGAACTAAGAAAAAAAATGTACCAAAGACAAAACCTAACACACTGAAGCACGAATAAACTGTAACGTTCTCAACCAAAGTTCCGACACTTAACAGCAGTTGATAAAGCTAGCGATGAACTAAAGAAAATAATGTGCACCGAAAAACCTGACACACCCGCTAAGCCCGAATGAAAACTGCATTATCATTAACAAAGTTCCTCACGCTTAAAACAGTAAGTAACTAACAATTACAGCAAAAACTGTTAACCTATTCACCACTTTTTTCAAGCATTGTCTCTGAACATCTTCAAGTTTTTTAAATTTACATTAAACACAGTAAATTTAACAAAATTTAACGTATCCTGACCTAACATATTGTAATGAACTAAGAATTAATGTGACACACAACACACAACACACACACACAACACACACACACACACAACAACACACACGACTAAAAACATTACGCCAATTAAAACACCCTGCAATATTTTTGGCTTAATCTTCTTTTTTAGGACTCCGCCCTTTCAGAAAATAATCAACTCAAACATGAAAATGATTTTATGCTATATCCTCTTGCATAAAGTGATGCAATACGTTATTATCATTTAAAACAAACTGGTAGGTTTGGCAACATTGCATTCATACAGAGGTTACTTGCATACACTGTATAGATTTTGGGGGAGCAGAGTTCATATATAAAGCGGCCCGTACTACTTCGATAGGGCATTCATAATAAAGAGCTCTTACGATCAACACTTTAGGCACCTTCGTTGGATCCTGTTGTATCATCATCCAAGTTCTTATATCTAACACACGAGGATTATTTCAAATCATTACTTTATTCAACGAAGTAAGTTTTTTTTATTTATCTTAAAAAATATCATGTAATATAATTTGTCAATAATTATCAACGTAAGGTAATTAAATTACATCCATTAATAAAAGTAATAAAGGGAAAAACTTATATATGCACATGTCTATAAAAAAAGAATTATTCTTTTCCACGAAACGTTGTTGAATATACATCTATCCATTTGAGTAAAAAAGCATCCTACGTGACGTCATCATCGCACCCTTTAAAAATGGTATGTTGTTGTTGCTGTGTGTATAAAATATATTTAATACTATGTCATGAGAAAATATAGGTTGAAACTATATAATTTACTGACATAATGACCTAGATTGTTATGAAACTTATTTTAATTGCGGTAATGGTATCATAATAATAATAATGACTATTTATTTCCAGGCTAAACCTTCGATGAATGAATGCTGGTAATAAGAAGAGAAAGACCACTATAACGGAACATAACGCACATCTCTGCAGAGAAACTTAAAAATCAATGGACGTCATACCTATGAAGTTAAGATTATGCACGAAAATTTTCCATGGACCAGAGATCTTGAAGCCGTCGTTTGAAATGGTTGTAGAGTGGAAGTCATGTAATGTCCTCCTGTATACAAGACTGGAATTATTGAATAGGGCCCGTGATGGAGGGCGGAATTAACTTCACTTTTTGGCGCATGATTCAGTCACCTGACGGAGATACTACGTAAATATCAGTTTACCGGGATATAATGGACAATATTGGGGGTGAAAGAGATTATGAACGTTTGAAGGTCATTCCAGTTCCGTGACAAGGCATCTTTACCAAATTCACAAGTAGTAAGCGCTGTTTCATGGTTGCTAAAGGCAAAGCCGGATGACGTAAAACCGATGCATTTCGAGCACAATAATCTTAGTTTCAAACATCGTTACATTAGTAAAGTTCAATCTAGAGAAAGGCGTTGTAGGTTGTGCATTTAAAGCCGTCGTTTTGTTTAGGAAAATAGCTCGTGAATGTATTGAGGTCAAAGATATTCATTCATTTACAATTTTAGAAAGCAGGAAAAGCGCTAGCTTAAAATATTGTTTAAAATACACAGATTTTTTCATAGTCATTGATTTTTGAAAAAATCGAGACTGTCCGAAAAATGCCGTTATAAGTCGATATTCGGTCCTGAAAGTATGAGTAAAAATTACTTATAATCCATCGTAACGAGAACAGAAATGATCCTTTATACATTATAGGTCATGATGGAGCAAATCATTACTATGCTATAAAAGAAGATAAGCTAAAGTTATGTTGAGAATACCAAAAAAAAGAATGCATATATGAAACGGTATCTTTTTGCCACATATTGCTAATTACTTTCAACAGTAATATACGCGCATAAATTAGATTGCGAACACTGCGGATGTAGACAGTGTCTATACGATAAGTGTCAAGGTTCATTTGATCATGATGGTATATTTCATGAATGTCGTGAATGCAATCGTGAATTTTATAATGCATTCTGTTTTAAAAAACATCAAGATAATAACACGTCCAAGAAAATTAAGATTTGTACACTCTGCCTTGTACAAATAAAGGCTGATCGCCAAGGGGATATTTCACACACGATTGCAACCAAAAGCCTTTGTACTAGTATGTAAAGAAAATACCGGTGGCCCAAAGAAGACGGAATATCAACATATGCTACATGAAAAAGAAATTTAAGAAGAAGAAGATAAGTAATCCAAAACTTTTCACATGCTTACTTATGATATCGAGACCATACCAGGAAGTAAAGGATATGACGATTAAAGGAAGAAGAATAATAGAATTGCGTCCTTATTTACTGGTATGCCAGATGATATGCGAATGTGTTACAGATAAGGAAGGTGAACAAGTATGCTCACATTGTGGTCCAAGAACAAGAATATTTAAAATAGAGACCGAAAAAACACCTGTAAATCAATTTATAGACTTCCTGATGGAGTTTTCAGAGGAAAATCCTAAGTCAAAAGTAATTGTTGCTGCACATAATGGCGGAAAATTTGATCATCAGTTCGTATATGCGTCATTACTGACCCATCCAAGTTCAGATTCTATCAGCAGAAGTCCTTTAAAAAGAGGCAATAAAATAATTCAATGGATCGAATGGAACATGATACAACTTCAGGGATTACTGCTTTTCCACACCATGGGCATTTGAAAAAGCATGCCTAAATGCATGGGTGTTAGTGATAAAAGACAAATTCCAAAGAGTTTCTTCCCTATACATTTTTTAAATTGGAAGATTACGTGAATTATTTAAGGACCTATTCCTGACAAGAAATTCTTCGAAGTAGATAAAATGTCAACAGAATTGAAAAAAACTAGGAATTTGAAGGTACTATAATAAGTTTTAGGGTAAAGAATACAATATTTAATGAAAAGAATGTGAAAGTACTGTGTACAGATGTTAACATTACTAAGAAAATTGTTTTGAGAAGTGTAGAGGGTAGCTTCATTTAAAGAATATCTGATATAGATTGTCTAGATAACAGCACAACAATTGCATCTTTATGCTTTACACTTTATAAAAAGTGGTTTATGCCTGATGAAAAATAGTTATATTCTAGTCGAGAAACCCTAAACCTTCTCACACGAAGCAATTCGCTGGCCTCTTGTATCAAGAAAAAATTGAACAATATAGACATAAGGCATGCTCGTACAACGGTGGGGAGAAAGGGTTTAAAATTAAGAGCAAGTGGTGGCTTTACCCTGATGGGTTTGGTTATGTTAAAGGAGTGAAAACTGCTTTCCTATTATCATTGGTTGTGCATTGGCATTGGACATAAAGATTGCAATAAAGGAAAAGGGTGTTGCATAGCGTATCGGCTGTTGACCGTTACAATATCACCATGAAACAAGAAGATAGGTATAAAGAAGCAGGGTTTGAATGTTAGACGTGTGTGGAATGTGAATGGAAGGTTCAAAAGGACCCAAATCATTCGAGATCCTGATCATCCCGATGATAACGTAAGCATTAGCGACTATATTCAACGTCTTAGCAATAATGATGTTAACAACAGACTCATAATAGACAATTCATTGTTTGGAGGCCGCACTGAACCACATGTACATTACTAGCCGCACCACTAAAGGACAGTATGATCATGTAATTTTAGGACATATACATTCGCGTTTACCCTTATGTTCAGAAACGAAGTGAAATTACCCTTGTTGTCCCCCTGAAAACTAAATAGGTGATAACAGTACCAGACATTGACATCATTTAGAACGGGTAAATCAATGATAAATATTTCCGGATGTGCTTACGTTTAAAGATGTTCATTCGTCCTCCTCAAGGACTATACAATCCCAGTCCTTGCTAAACGAACCAAAAATAAATTAATATTTCCACTCTGTGTTAAAATGTCGTTGAAGAAAAATTGTGCGAAATGCAATCATGGCAAGAATGAACGTGCTATTGAAGGTGGTATACACAAACCTGAAATTCAGTTTAGATTAGAGATGGGGCTACGAAAATAATTAAAATATTGACAGTTTGGTTCGTTAAAGAGAAGGAGTGATTTTTTTATTTTGAAGGACTTAGTGAATCATTCTTTGGAAAATAAAAACAGAGGCCAGGACACCCAAATAATATTCACGAAGACGAATCCTGATTACGAGGAAAAACTTAAAGAGTATGTCCGTCTTTTTCAGAGAAAAGGAAGTGTGAACCTTGATATTAGAACCAATATCAAGAGAAAAAACCCAGGGATTGCGGTTTCAGTTGCAAAATTTATGCCTTAATTCTCTTTGGGAAAAATTTGCACAAAATACACACCTACAAGAGGCGATGTAGTATTACTAGTGATAAAACAAGTATGGGAGCTAATCAATCAATGTGACATTGAAGTCACTAGCGTTATTCCAAAAGGCTGTAAATATGTTGTAACAGTTGTCAAAAATGCACTATCCGAACGCACGTCAACTGTTACAAATATTCCTATCGCATCGTTTACGACTGCATATGCACGTATAAAATTATAGCGAGCTTCCTTAAACAAAGTCACAACAAAGGGCAATTGTACTGCGATACAGACTCTTGTATTTTTGTCGACTGAAGAAAACGATGAAGTTATTGAAACAGGAAACTTTTAAGGTGAACTAACAGATGAAATAGCAGAATACGGTTCTGAGGCATACGCCGATTCCTTTGTGTGTACTGGACCTAAGTCTTATGCTGTTAGACATAAAACTGAGATGGGAAATTATAAAAATATTTGTAAAACAGCCAAAGGTTCTTTACAAGCTCATAAAGATACAAAGTATACTATTAATTTGAAAAATGTTAAAGTTAACGTATGATCGTTGCTTTGAAAAATAGTATAGGCCATGATGAGTCATTGTATAATGATATCAAAAACCCATGATGTTACAGTGAAGGCAATGAATGAAATACAATCTGTTAATGTTGATAAAGATGATGTACGAGACGATGATCTACCTCATAAAAAAGCTGCACGAATAGACGAGTCACAGAATCCTAATGCTAATTTACATGGAAGTAACAGAGGAGGGTTATGTTATAGTGTGCCTAATATAACTTTTCAGCCTGGGAAATATGGAGGTGTTAGCATTGTTGCTGGTACTAAAATGGTCCAACACACAACCGGACAAACGATCTTTATTAAAAATTCATGTCGCACTGCATCGTATGGTATGAAGGGTACATAATTTCATTTAATATATTATAAATATTATCTATGTCTAATGTATAATGTTTATTTACAATTTTTTCCATAGTATAAATATTTGTAAATAAATAAAATGTAAATAATAAAATTTATTTTATTAAAAGCTGCATTAAAATTCATTTCATGTTTCGCGTTGATTTTTTCGGTAAGGATGCGGAGCCGTAAAAAGAGATAAGCGGGCCTAAAAATATTTCAGTGTTACATTGCGTAATTGTCTTTGTATATGTGTGTGTGTTGTGTATGTGTGTGTGTGTGTGTGTGTGACATGTGTGTGTGTGGTTGTCATTTATTCTTGGTTCATTACAATAGTTAGGTCAGGATATGTATAATTTTTTTGTTTAGAATATTACTGTGTTAATGTCAAAATTAACATTGATATGTTAGAGGAATGCTTGGACAATGTGTGAAGAGGTTACGTTTTTGCATGAATGTTAGTTACTTTACTGTTGTTAACGTGAGGAACTTTGTTAATGATAGCAGTTTAATCGAGGGCTTAGGGTGTGTCAGGTTTGTCGTTGCACATATTTTCTTAGTTCATGCTAGCTTTACACTGCTTTTAAGTGTGGAACTGTTGTAACGTTTAGCAGTTTGTTCGTGCTTAAGGTGTGTTTAGGTTTGTCCTTTGTACATTTTTTCTTAGTTCAGGTTATGATGAATGCTTTATTTAATGTGAAAACTTTGTTACGTTGGTATATATTCGTGATCAGTGTATAAAGATTTGTTTTATGTTAGTTTTAGTGTGCAAAATGATAGTAAAAATATGACTTGAAATCAATAGATCAATAGATTCACAGAAGGGTATGAGGGAGGATGGATAGTGTTTTGATTTAGTGATTTACTGCTTTAGATGGTATGTAAAACAATGACAATTTTAGGTAAGAATTGTGACCTTAATTACAATAGATCAATAGAACACAGAATGGTAGGAGGGAGGTTGGATAGTGGTTTGATTTAGGGATTTACTGCTTTTAGGGTATGTAATACATGACAATTTTAGTAAAAAATATTACCATAATCAAATACATCAAATTATAGATCATATTAGATCAAAATGATCACAACTGGTCGGAGGGTAGGTGGGGGGTTATGATTTAGTGATTTACATTGCTTAGGGTATGTAAAACATGACAATTTTTAGTATAAAAAAATTTGACCTTAAATTCGTAGAATGATACTGAATAGATCAAATAAGATCAATTAGATCACTAGAATTCATAGATCAATAGATCACAATGGTGCAGTGAGGGTAGTTGGGTTGGATTTTGATTTAGATTTGATATTACTGCTTTTAGGGTATGTAAAAACATTGAGACAATTTTAGTAAAATAAATTTGACCTTAATACTAATTTAAATGTGACTTGAATCAATAGGATCAATAGATCAATAGTGGACAGGAGGGTGAGTGGATAGTGGTTTGATTTTAGTGATTACTGGCTTTAGGGTATGTAAAAACGTAAATTTTTTTCACGTTCATAAGCCACCAAAAGTGATTAAAAAAAATTTAACAAAACAAATAAAAAGTTTGAAGAACTAAAAAAAAATAAACTAAATTAGAAAAAAAAAATTTTAAAAAATAAAAAAAATTTTTAAATGAAAAATTAAAAATAAAAAAAATTAAAATAAACACAAAGCTTAAATGTTAAAAATTAAAGACTTATAAGCAATAAGATTAGAAATAAAAATTTTAAAAAAAAATAAAAAGCTAAAAAGATAACAATAATAAGCTTAATATCATAAAAAAAATCGCAAAATATAAAACTTATATAAAAAAAATTAAACACAAAGTATAAAATTCTTAAAATAAAACTTAATATAAAAAAAATAAAGTTAGAAATTAAAAAATTTAAAAAATTTATTACAATAAAAAATTAACACAAAAAAAGTATAAATAAAATTTATAATAGTTCTTATAAAAATAATAAGTTAGGAAAAAAAATAAATTTAAAAAAAAAAATAAAAAAAAAAAAATAAAAATTGAAACTCGTAAAATTAAAACTCAAAGTTTACTGCAATTTATAAATATTAAAAATAATAATTAGAAAAAAATAAATTTTTCTAAGAAATAAAAAAATAAAAATTAAAAAAAAATTAAAACATAAATAATAATAAACACAAAGTATAAATGTAAAATGAAAACTTATATAAAAAAAAGGGTAAAAAAAATTCAAACAAATCTTCAACTAATAAAAAAAATATCTCTGGTACAGACATTTATAAAAGTGACAAAAATGAGACCTCCGAAAATATAAAATGTTAGTCTTCAACATTTAGAAATTAAAGGTTATCTTTGACCAAGATGAAATAGCTCAGATGACAATATTGTACATTTTAGAAACGAATAAGCAGTTATGGAAACATAATGATATTGTATATTAATGAAAGTTTACTCAGGCGGCAACGCACCGGCTACCTCAGCACCGTGCCACTTACAAACTCTGAATCTTCTCCCTCATTCCTCATTCTTCTTCCTCTCTTCCTTTCCTCCTCCTTCTTGCCTTTCTTCCTTTCTTCTTTCTTTCTTCTTCCTCTGTTTTGCATTCCATGCATTTCTTCTTTTTCAGGAAGGGACCCCCTCGGGGGGTCCCTGAACTCCAAAAATCCGAAATCAGACTCCGACTCCCGTCTCACGACCCTCCGACTCCTCAACGCCAGCCTCAAGGTTTCAGTTTCTACGATTACAATTCTAATTTTTTGTGATGGGGCAGGCGTTCCCCCTTACGAGTATGACCGGAGAATACGCAGAGAGACGTAATCTCGTCTCTATACTGAGATTTTACTCATCATATAAATCTGCCAATCCAAATTTTTACTACATTATGCGATTACGTTAAGTTACCTAAACAATGGTTTTCAGGACGAATTTGACCTTGGCGCTAAGGGGGCAGCACTCCCCCTTAGGGGTGACCATGCGGTCACCAAAAACTCGCGCAGGAATCAGTTTAATCACACACAATGACCCAATTTTATATCCAAGTCTCATACTGATTGCCTCTAATTCTTGTCAAATATAAAAATGGGTGCACAGGATCTACTTTTAAGTGCACGATGCAATACGTAATAAGAAAATAATACCAAAAGTCAAAACACAGCACAAACCTTCGGTTTTGTCTGTTTGTCGGATTGATAGCCCTTCGGGCTGTCAATCCTCCATATAAGCCTAATATATCTCTATTATCATTATAGTGAGAAACACGTCTGCCTCCGATTGGTCAACACTTAATCGTTTCAACCGTTAATCGGAATGTTATGTAATATAGTAATTATTTTCCTTTTCGAATTAATTATTATTTCTGGTTGTTATAATGCAACCAGAGCAGTAGAGAAGAGATTTAAAGATCGGATTTAGGAGGTAATCGTATCACAGATAATCGAATTGGAAAACCATACTCAAAAATGATCTATCGATCAATTAATCCAAACCTTCGTAGGAACAAAAAAAGCCCCTTTGAGGGGCTCCGCCCCTTTTGGGGGGTAAACCCTTGAGTTCAGGCTCAGAAAACTTCGATGAAGTTCGGTCTTCCAGACCTTAACCGGTCTCAACCGACCTTGAAAACACTTAACCTTGCACGTCAAGCCTGAAAAACCAATTGTGCAAATACATTGGGGGATTGGAGTTTTTTTTTGGATGGTGGCCCCACTTGCTACATTTCTGCATAAATTGCTTTTGCAACATTCTGGCCGTGGACACTTGGCCGCAGTTTTCCGCTTTCTCATAAGCTACTATATATATATATATATATTAATAATTAATTTATTATACTATAATATATAGTGAATTATATATATAATTATTATAATATATTATATATATATAATAAATATATAATATAATATATATAATATTGATATATAATTAGTTATATATGATAGAGGACAAGTTTTACCTTTAACGGCCACACGAAACGTGGGATGATTTGCGATAGAGTAAGATATTATCTTTTTCTACAATATATAATATTATATTAATGATATTTTAATTTTTAATATTATTAGTTATTTTTATAAGATAATTAATATAAATAGTAATTGAGATATATATAATATATATATAGAAGTTATATATATAGTTAATATATATATTAATTAATAATATTATATAATAGAGTATATATATTAGTTGATGGACCGGATGTCAAGTATTAATATTTGGACCTGTTTGGCGGGGATGCGGATGCGGATCTTAAAGATAATGAGGATGCGGATTTTATTGTCTGTGATTATTTTATTTGATTTGTATATATTATATTTAGTTTCATTGTAATAAAGATATTTCTAACGTTTTAATAGGTTGGCCAAGCACTGAATGTATGTTTTACTCTCTGTAACAATGATGTTAATTGAGTATGATAAAGTTATTAAAGAACAGAAATGTTATTTATTGTATATCCGTTTATATTACAAATATTTACTATTGTTTTTGTTTGATCATATTGCTTAGAGTTATTTATATAAAATAGTAGATATATTAATGTTATTATTAGTTTGTAATATAAACTATGTTATTTAAAATTATAAATATAAATAGTGATGTTATTTTTAATTAATAGTTTTATATTAATATTATTATTATATATATGATTGTTTTTTATATGTAATAATATAAATTTATTTATATTTTATATTTATATATTTAATCAATTTATAGGGATTATAAAAATGTCAAAACTTTTGTGATTATTATTGTATATAATATATTAATAATATTATAATTTACAGAGTCTTTGTTCAGATCAACACCACTTCATACTTGAGAGGGCATATAGTAGCCCTATTCATGAATGATGTAATTTATTTGGTGTTTAGCATAACTCTGCGCAATATTAATTCATCCGCTAGCGCATAAAATTTTTACGCTTAGATGATAGACAAGACACAGGCTATTATATTAGTGATATTGAATATAAGTGAAGTATATTAGATTAATTCAGCCAGGAGATAGCAAACAGAAGATTAGAATAGAGTGAAATAATCTCAGTAACTAATAACAGATGTAATATTAAATTTTTTAATATATAATCCATGTTTAGTGGTCAGGATAAGAATAGGATTAGTACAACTCGCAGCGATAATCTACGCCTTGAGTTTAAGTCAAAATTAGAATTAACCACTAATAACTTCTGTTGCACAGATCTATCATCAGTCACCTCTCTTGTTTGCTTTACTAAATATGGCGTTATACTTTACTAATAATGGGGTGATTAGGATACGTGGGTTTAAAGTTGGT
>JABUQX010023222.1:37500-43445 GCA_015478945.1 Trachelipus rathkii | reverse complement strand
TGAAAGAGGAAAGGAAGAGAGAGGAGAGAGAGAGAGACAGAGAGAGAGAGAGAGAGAGGAGAGACGGAGGAGGAGAGAGAGAGAAGAGGAAGAGGAGAGAGAGAGAAGAGAAAGAGGAGAGAGGACAGAGAGAGAGAGGAGAGTAGAAGAGAAGGAGAGAGAGGAGAGATAAGGAAGAAGAGAGAAGAGAGAGGAGAGAAGAGAATGAAGTAGAAGAGATCGAAGAGGATCAAGAGAAAGGTAAGAAGTGGAGGATGAGAGGAGAGAGAGAAGAGAGAGGAGAGAGGAGAGAGAGACATGAGTAGAGGAGAGAGGAGAGAGAGAGAAAGGAGAGGAGAGAGATGAGAGAGAGAGAGAGAGAGAGAGAGACGAGAGATGAGAGAGAGAGAGAGAGAGAGAGAACGAGAGAGAGAGAGAGAGATGAGGAGAAGAAGATGAGAGAAAGAGAGAGAGAAGAAAGAGAGAGAAGAGAGAGAGAGAGAAGGAGAGACGAGAGGAAGGAAGAGAGAGAGAGAGAGAGACGGACGGACGGGAAGAGAGAGAGGTGAAGAGAGAGAGAGAGGAGAGAGAGAGAAGAGCACGAGAGAGAGAGAGAGCAGAGAGAGAAGGACGAGACGAGAGACGAAAGGGGGGGAGAGGTAGAGAGAGGAGAGAGAGGAGAGAGAGAGAGAGGAGGAGAGAGAGAGAAGATAGAGAGAAGAGAGAAGAAGAGAGAAGAGAGAGGAGAGAGAGGAGAGAGAGAGAAGAGAGGAGAGAGGAGAGAGAGAGAGAGAGAAGAGAGAGAGACGAGAGAGACGAGACGAGAAGAGAGAGAGAGAGAGAGAAGAGAGAAGGAAGGAGAGACGGAGAGAGAGAGAGAAGAGAGAGAGAGAGAGAGAGCGATAGAGAGGAGAGAGAAGAGAAGAGATTAGAGAGAGAGAGAGAGAGAGAAGAGAGAGGAGAGGAGCGAGAGAAGAGAGAGAGAGAGAGGGAGACGAAGAGAGAGATGAAGAGAGAGAGATGAGAGAGAGGAGAGATGAGTAGACGAGAGAGAGAGAGAGAGAGAGTGAAAAGAAGAGATTAAAATGAGAATTGAACGTATTAGAGAGTTTGTGTGTGTGAAGAAAGGGGTAAACGACAGAATAAATGAAAGTATGTTGAGATTGATTGGTCATGTGGAAAGGAATGAATGATTAGTCGGTTTGTAGGAGAGAAATGTGAGTTTTGCAGAGGCGAAAATAAAGGTTTGCTTAATCGGAAGTGAATGCAGGCGGGGTTTTGCTAGAGGGGGTATGGTTGTCGAGTGGCCAAGGAGAATGAACCTTTTACACTGACGACTTTTACCATAAGTGGAGGGTCCGTCGCGGTCCGTTGAAGCCCTAGGGTGGATTTTCTGAATGCGACGAGTTCCCACTTAATTAATTGGTACAGAGGGGGCGGTAAAAGGACTGGGCTTTCTTTTCGACCTTTGTCATATTCTTCTACTGCTTTTTCTTTTCCGATTTGCTTGTCACGCACCATTCACTCCCAGTCCTTTGTGAATAAAAGGAGATGAAGAACTATATATCACTATACATATCATATATATATATATTATATATATATAATATATATATTAATATTATATATATATATATATAATATATATATACTATATATATTATATTGAATATATCATAATATATAATAATATATTATATTAATCCCTATATACTACTATATATATATTATACTATTATATATTACCGATACCAGAAAAGAGCCCGATACCGCATACCTCTACGTTTTTATCCGAACCGCATACCGATACTATTAATTTAACTATAATAAAAACAGAGAATAAGATAAGAACATTTGTGTACTCCTAGGCAACTCAATTGCATTTCCCTGTACAACCAATACTTTAGTCATTTATTTCATATTTGGTTGTGCCTAAGTATATTTATTTTATAAATTAAAATAGATCTTTAAAGAAAAATAAATGCAAATATAATATTAATACCTTTTTTATGTTTTGTGTTTATTCAAAATAGTTCCCAATTTCCATCTTCCAGTAAGCATTACAAAGTTTAGTACTACTTTTTGTTTTAACATGATTACAATTTACAAAGAAGATTCTTTAACTAGCCTACAATTAATAAAGGAATAAAAATAATAAGAAGAGGACCTCAATTTAATCAGTGCTTTGAAAAGATAAAAGATAAAAAAACCGTATTACTCAACATGACATAATAATTAATATACTCCTTTAAGATAGATAAGATAAATATCATTCAAATACTCAAATTCAAAAAGCTTTCACAAATTGTGATTGCAAAAAACCTTTAAGCCTTTCACTAGTATTTGGCGAGAACCCCTGTTCCTTTTTGGGTTGTTTACATTCCTTACCATACCATATAAATACGCTCCGCTTCTCGACTGATTGAAAGAGTCGCTGCATAATTATTTGCCTGGCAAGCAGCTGATAATAATGAAAACCTTGGCCATTTTCATGCCACACCGCATAACAGGATTCTCTTCTGTAGGCGTATCTCCATGTTTTCGTAGAGGCCTCATCTCCTCTTTCACAGATTGCATATTTGAATTATCTTTGCTCCTTGATGACTGTCTCTTCAGTTTTTACGATGAGGTTCCCTTGGTGTGATTCCGTTGAAGGTGAATGAGATGTCAATGCAATTCGGCCATGACTTATCAAAGGTCTAACATATTCCAAATCCTAATCTTCAGAAGGTTATTTGCTGAAAAGCCACCATCGTCCCTATCAGTGCTGTTGCCAGGGGTGCAGATAAGGCGGCTTCCACTTCTGTGAATCTTTGTTTTTTTTTTTGTTTTTTTGTTTTTTTTGTTTTTTTTTTTTTTTTTTCTTTTTTGATCAAAGCGAGGGCAAGCTCCTCGGTTCCATTGCTATTTTTTAATTCCCTTCAAAGAAAGTGGATGTCACCGTCGAGATCGCCATTCTTGTGGGTTTCAGCTAGCTTAATGAAATCCTTATTAGAATTTTTATATTTATTCTATTTTTTACAGTTGTCACCCCGCTCACGGGCAGAACCCTATTCAAGGACGGGGTGTTGAACGCCTCAAAATTCATCTAACGCAAATTACGCAGATGAGCGCACAGACACAGGCTTTAAAGTGAGGGAGATTAAATTGAGTAGGAAACACGATGATGACGAGAATTCCAACAGAACAGAGGTGGCAAAAAAGAAAGAAGCACCGCAGCGAACTCAGTCTGGAATTACTATATCAAACACAAACTCATTGCCGGACAGCACCCCTTGTGCTACGAGGGCGTCGTAAAGGTCGGTATGGTCGCGAGTGAAAAGTCTCCCTTCTAGCACTTGCCTCTACAGTACCTATAGAACAGGGATAAAGCACCAACATCGCGCCGCCGCAAAGATTACAGGGTCAAGTGAACTAGAAAGTACAGGGAAGTTTATAAGCCTTTCTTTGGCCTTTGACTCGACCTATCCAAAAGCTGGGTGAAACCAGAAACACTTCCCAAGATTATGAGAGCAGTACTCCATAAAAAGGCGGATAAGACCCTTGTGTATAGCTCGAGTAACTGAGAAGAGGAAAAAAGCTCTCCAGTTTAAACAAAACTCTCAGTTTCTTTGAGGCCGCCCTCAGCAAATTTATGATTGAGGTTTTCAATACATTTTTTTTTATGTTAAGGCCAAGGATGTTTATCAACATCAAAGGAGAGAAGGAAAGAGAACCGTCAAAAGAGATAGAAAGTTAAGTGTATTTTCGAGAGGGAGATTTGTAGAAGTTTGGGTATTGTAAAGAATTAAGAATTTCACAAAACTTCGCACCGACGACCCAACCTACATCTTATCCAGATCAGCGACGAATAAAATCGGAAAGACTTAACGGCGAAAAGGCAATTCTTGAAGTAAAAGAGGGCAAGGCAGCAATTGAAATGAGCTTGAAGAATGAAGAATGGTTCGAGTCATCCGGCAAATGAGTGCAGAATGAGTTAGATGTCGCAGGTTAGCATCCATTGGATGAAACAGCCAGAATAACAGTAGGAATACAAACAGCAACCCTGAGGAACACCACTAGAAAAAAAAGGAAGAAGTCGCCAATCAACAACAGCCGATATTAGAGCGATTGAAAGAAGCTGACAATAACGTAAGCAAAGAGACAGGAGGAAAACCCAAAGGAAAGCGACGTTGCGAGAGCCAGTCGACGCGCTGCATACCCGGTATTCAACGCATGCTTCTGGACTCTGTTCAAGCGCCACCACAACAGTCTCCCGTAGTTCCTAGGGCGGAAACAAAATCTGATTAAAATAAGGAAAGCTATACTGCCAAGTACGATCCTCGAGCGCCGAACAGCCCGTACTGGTAATCGGAAAGAGGGAACTGAGATCCAGATGATCTAAAGAAGTTGAGAGTTGAGGAAGGGTTTCACAAAGACTCTTTAGAAAGAATACAAGGTTAGAGCCTATAGGCATAGTTAGAAACGGATCAGCAGCCAGTAATCCTTTTTCGAATCAGAGCTTCGGACATATCGCGCGTTCCAACACTGAAGGGACAAGCGCTAGTATTGCAGCGGCATAGAGAATATGTTGAACGAGCGCGGAGCGGAGTGCAGCCCACGGAAACACACTTCCTCAAAACTCGGAGAGGAATGACATCCGGCCACCCCCCTTCAAACGTCATAAGATCTTCAGGAAGGCCCCATGCACCGATCCTAATTGACAATTACACGGGTTACAAAGGATAGACACATGACAGGGAAGCCGACGGAGGAAAGAGGACTGCCAGAATCGGATCCAGGGCTTGAGTTAGAGGAAAATAGCAAGGCAAAGAGAGATGATTGGCCTTTTCAGTATGAGTATTAACAACAGAATCCTCAGAGCGAATAAATATGAGGAAAGGATGATGTTACACGAAGTTGTTAGAACTCGCTTTTGGCAAGAGGCCAGAGAGATTTCAGTAGGAGAACCAAGGAGGTTCAGCGCATTTCGTTTAATGAAAGTCCTCTTTGCTCGTCGAAGAGACTATCCCGTGCAAACCGATTTTTAGCTAAATGACAAATTGGCAAGAGTGATAGTGATAACGAGAATTTTTTCCACACCCGATATACTTACTGTCTCTAGCCTGAATGGCCAGGAAACAAGCACGATGAACCATGGATATTGAGAAGCGAGAAATGGAGACGAAGATAGAAATGAACCTGCTCATCCCATCAACAAATTACAGCTCCACCTTATCAGCTGAAGCGTCTTCAGAGTCAAATAAGTCATTCCAATTATATTAGCGTAGAAGCAACGCAATGCCCCCAATCGGCCCAAATCAAAGTGCCAGAAAAACCGCATAGGGCAGGATGAGAATTTGGAGAGAAAGCTTTTTAAATTAAAGATATAGCTTGTGTCAGAATTTACGATAGGAGCGAAGGGGTGTTATTATAGAGAAAAAACTGGTGGTGATATCACAGGTCGAGCGTGTTCAAAAATTGACTGGAACGATCCGGAATGTGTGTCAGGCTCTTTAATTAGTTACTCCAGATCGTAGAGAATACTGAATGATTCGGTTTCCTTCCTCCCACCTAAATCAGTATGAGAGGAACCCAACAATTCAATGTTGTATGTACATTGAAATCCCCTAAAATAGAGGAGACCTTAGTATTTGGATGAAAAGATAACGTCTCGTGAATTAAGTAGTAAGGTTAATTCAAAAAAAGTCAGAAAAATCTGTTCTGTTAAGAAGAACCAGTTATTCAGAAAAGAATAAGATTATTTGTAGATTAGAAGGAAGGAAAAAGAATTTTGAGCACAGAACATCGAAAAGTTAGGAGATCGAGATTCTCGAGTCGTGTTATAGGAGAATTTTATATTTACATAGGCACATACTCCACCCTCAGACGGAAATTATGAATTAAGTTATAGTTGGATATATTAAAAACGAGAAGAAGGATGAATTCTTATCCATCTGGGTCTCAGACAAAAGCATAAAATTAGG
>JABUQX010023222.1:17500-30000 GCA_015478945.1 Trachelipus rathkii | reverse complement strand
TTGTGTGATACTCAGCATGTTATGTTTTACTATTTGATTCAGTTTCCAAGGAACAGATATTCCAGAATAAATATTTGGAGTATGTCTTTTTATTATTATTATTACTTTTTTCATATACTTAATTTTACGGAGCAACTTTTATTTTGTCATTACAATTTACATTATACATCAATTTTATTGTAATAATTATATTAAGGTTTCCGAATCTTGTTGTGGCAAGTGTTACGAGAACTTCTGTCCGCCGGGCATTAATGAAAGGTATCGGAGCAGAACAAATCATTAGTTATCTTCGCCAGCATTGTCATCCGCAAATGTTTAAGCAAAATCCTGTTATACCTCGAACTGTTGCTGATCAGGTTGGATTAGTTTTATTAAAGTCTTGTCATATTTTTCTGTTAGTTCATAATAACCTCTAATATTATTGCAAAACAATTATTTTTTGTTATATTAATTTTTATTGTTTCTACTCAGATTAAATTATGGGAACTAGAGAGAGAGCGTTTAGAATTTACTGAAGGAGTTTTATACAAAGATTTTATGTCGGTTCACGATTTTTCGTTATTGTGCAATTATGCAGATGGAAAAGGAGTTCTAATTTTTTCAGATGAAAAGACGAGAACAATGATTGTTACCAAAAAGGGCCATCCTGCTATTAAGAGTTTTTGGAAAGATGCTCAGTCAAAATAAATGTATTATTTTCTTAAGTTATTTTTCATAAATTTTATTTTTGTTATACATTTTTATTATCACAAGCTCTTTAGACTGGGGAATTTATAAGTAAACTTAATCGAGATTTCAGTGTATTAAATATATCATTCAGGTATAAGCATTTTGCGTGTGGAAGATATCGGACACATCGCTAAGTTTAGAATTGTCATGAGTTACGTAAAATTAAAAACTCTATTACACAACTATGAGTTGGGTAGATTTATCAAATGCCTCCATTCTTAGAATTTGGCTTTTGCTAAAGCTCTCCAAAGGTGATGCAACAAAAATAGTCTAGTTAACAAGTTTTCTTTGAGCACCTCCCAAAGACCATTTATTTACAATTTTTTTTTCTTCGATCTTTAGGAGAGCAAACTAAATATTTGCCAACAAAAATATTTAGTAATTTAGGCAATAAGTATCTATTTAAAAATACACAGAATTAATTTATATTAAAAATAAATTGTAAAGCAAAACAAGTAGGCTTTCACCACTTGACTAGCATGCATCGTGTTGTTAATTTTTTTTTAAGGATATGTACAATTAGGATGGAACGAAAAAAGTGATATATTTTTTTTTTCCAAACGTGAGAGTTAGGGTGGGAAAGAAGGTGTGAGCGCCTTATTGATAGTGTGATGTTTGAACCCTTAAAATTTGGGGATGAGTAGCGGAGCGAGATGTATGTGAGCCGCGAGGGTAGCGCCCAAGAGTGTGTAGATTGGTGTGAAGATGGGGAACTTTAAATTGAAACGAGATAATAGCTAACACAATTTTCTAATATACCCATGAACGAGGATGTGGTGGGTGTGACCACTGGAAGGGGGGGAGGGTGTGAACTAATTAACGTCGTTAAAGGGTGGGGGGGAGTAGTGGAGAAGCGTTGAGAAAAATGTGAAGACGTGTAAGGTTGAGAGTGGGAGATAAGGCCCAGATGGGTTAACCAAAGCGAGGGAAAAAAGTGGGTGTGGGTGTCAAAGCCGATGAGGGATAGAGGACCGTATGGTAGTCGTTGAGAGGCGATGGGAATGGAGGGGATCAAACAAGGGGTACCCGATTATAGATAAATAAGTGCGTTTAGGGAATATATGTGAGTGTGGCGATGTGGAATGGACGAAACACTGTTAGAGAGATCGCGTACCACTGTTATTCGCGCAGCTTGTTTCTGAGTACGCGGAGATGCATTAAGTAATAGCTGGCCAGGCTTGTTTCATTTCGATCGAGTTTGTGCGATCGGATGTGGGGAATCGAGCGGTATATAGTATCTGGGTAGTGACGTGTGTGTTATTGTTTAAGTGTGTTGTGATTATAATATTGATATGGTTGTAAAGTGTGAGTATAAGATACCATTCGTAGCTGAAACATGTTGCTGGGCCTAAAACGTTATGAGCGTGCTAGAGCCGCAGGTTCATACAGTTGTAAAAGACCAGAAAAAAATTGACTTGTAGTTGTTTTATGTATGCCCAAAGCACGGCAGTAAGAGAGACCAGTGTAGTTTGGACCGTAACTTATGAAGACAATTGAGAATGGAAGTTATATTCTAGTGGGGTTGAGAACGGATGGCTCTGAAATATAAAACCAACTGGGTGAAAATGAGGTGGAGGATCATTTCTATTAAAAGTTTGACCGGAGAGAGAGTAAGATGGGGAATAGAGCTGGTTTATTATATATAAGGGATAGTCGCGGTAATGCGGAGAGACTAGGGAAAAGGTGATAGTGTTGAGATTATTATGAAGAAGTTACGCGAGAAATTCATTTTAAAAGAAGACTGTAAAGCGAAAAAATGGAGAAGTAGAAATAAAAAGTGTGAAGTATTTGAGTGTGTGAAGAAAATGCCAAAAAGAGTATCTGATAATTGAACAGCCTGACAGAGAGTGGAAAGAAGTTTTTTGGCTGACGCATGCAATTGTGAGAAAATTGCCGAAAAGGTGAGGCCTAAAGAAGAGCAATATGATTTGTTAGATTGGGGAGCCCGAGAGCACGAAGTGAGAGAACAAATGGGATCGTGCGAGTGTGCAGTTGATATTGTGGCTACCAGAGATAAGAAAGAAAGGAGAAATGTATAAGAGAGATATATTAGGTTATTAGAAGAAACTGATTCAACAAGTAATTAAGTGAAGCGATGACTTTGGGAAATGAGAAGATGGAGGTGGAAGTGTAGGGTTACACTGGTATGGATAAATGTGCGAGTAGATGTGGATGTCAGCATCGACTTCGAGATTTCAAGTGAGGGCACTTGTTACGGAAATTTTCACGAATTGGATGATAGAAAAAATGTTTGCATTTGCAGGGGCTGCACGAGATATCGCAGATCACTTGTTTTTGATTGTCTTAGAGATAAGAATAGTAGTGTTGTGAGTTTGTACTGTGAGTGTGTGTGTGTGGGAGAGTGGTGTTGAAAAGAGTGTTCGTGTGTTCGCGAGTAAAGTGGTGCTCTAAATAATTCGATGAGAATAGCGCGATATATGCGGAGGCGATACATGAGAGATAAGAGAGTCTAATGCAAAAAAGTGGCGGTGCGAGGCGTTGTGTGAGAAGGAAGAGATGGATGTCAGACCTATTCACCCGGTGTTTTAATTGTGAGAGGTGTGTTAGGACACAAGGAAAACTTGCATATTAGTATCTTTTCATAAGTGGGAGTGAAAGACACTGATCTTTTAGGTGGTCTTGAGGGGGGCACCAAAAACCAGGACAACTTACGAGGTTGGTGTGTCGTTAGTCTTTAAAACTTGATTGAGAGGTTGAACGAGCGTGGAGAGGCGTGCAGTTGAGTTTGTAGTGTCGCGGTGAGAGATTCAAAACGGATGTTATTATAGATTAACAAAATAAAAGTAAATAATTAACAATAAACAAGTGCACCGATGCGTGAAAGCATCGATTGCAGCGAGAGTTGATGACGAGAATGAGAAATGAAACAAGCTGGCAATTAGCATGCATGCGTTATCAGATAGCACGCAAAGAGCGAGAGTGGTGGGGAAGTTTAAAAAGTGTTTCGCGCATAATGAAAAGATAAGATGTAAGAGATATGTATAAATGGAAATTGTTGGAGAAACAGAAGTTTATCTGTGAGAGTTGACCAATGAGTGTTTTGGTTGTTAACAATAGTGATGGTGTAAAACGTACATGTGTTAACGTACTATCATTAAATATATTGTAGTGACCCCATAGTAGAGACTAATAATTTCCTTTCACACTATTAGAAAATTAGTTACATTATTTACAAAGAGAGGAGAACCCAGGATTACAATCAAAACCATATGTGTGGGGGAGGGGGGAGGGGCACCAGTAGATAGTTGTCGTACAAGTCTCCGAAATGTTAAGGGTAAAGTAGATAGTGAAAGAGGGAAGTGTGTGGCGCGAGAACGGCGTGAGTGGAGTGGGATTAGGAAAAATATATCAGTGGTGTTTTCGTGTGCCGACGGGTGCCTATAATGTACAATAGAGCAGAGCACTGCACGAGAAAAAAGCGAGGTTATGAGCCGATGTCAGTAGACTGAAGGAGGACAGGGAAGATCTTACACAGAACGAGGAAAAATTAACTTCAGAGTTTATATTACGATAAAAGATGTTCAGCTCATGGAGGAAAGCAAATATTTTGTCACTTCGAAAATGGGGAAATCAAGATAAAAGAGCAATGGCGATCTGCCGGAGAAGAATGGTAAGTATGTCTGGAAGAACCTCGAGCTGGATGGCGGAGATTGCGTCGCAACCCACAAATATATGGCTAATAGCAAGAGGACCACACGAGACGAACAAAATGAAACGGATGGGGGGGGGTTTTCTACTTCACCATGTGAAAGGCAGTGCGTGAGATTGGTGTGTTCCAACATTCGTAAACGGGGCTGAGAAAAGCCTCCTGGCGACGACTCCGTTTACAAAGAGACGTCCAGTGACCTAAACTAAGATTTAAACATTCCGCAGCTTGGGCGCCACGAGAGGTCCTTGCCCAAACACATCTCGCAACAGGAGAGGGAACCCTGACGGACACGCGCGTACAAATCGAGTCGCAGGAGGTTGTCCACAACAGCATATTCGAGTGGAAGGAACCGTCAGCTATTACCCCTTGCCGTGGTTGGCAGACGGTTGGCTTCTTGTATCCAGCGTCTCTCGTTCTTCCGAAACATCCACTGGGAAGTAGACGGCACAAAATCAATGCCTTTCATTCAATTGAAAGAGGACCGATGATACTTCTGGACAGATAGAAACCAAAGTATTCTTGTTGACCGGTCTAGCAGAGCAAGAAGAATGCCGTGTAGAGTCGAGAAGGATTGTTATAAACGACGGTCGGGTTGGTAGGTTGCCCAATTTTGCCCGACAGCCAAAACAGGTGTATCAGTCTCAGCTGGAAATATGGACATATAGGTAGTAGCGTGGGAAATGGTGAGATCGGGAAGAGAAGCCGAAGCTCCCCTCCACTTCCCGGTTTTAGGAGACCATCACAGTGTAGACACCATGTTGAGTCATTGTGGGACCTCGTTTAACAATACTTGAAACAAATAATCATGCGTCGCCGTATGTGTCTACCGTTTAGAGGTGGAAGGAAATGGACCCAATTAGACAGGTAGGGGGGGGGAGGTAATCCGTTTCGCGTGCGGCTTGGTCGAAATTATAAGCTAGCGCAAAACCGATGAAAGGAAGCAGGAAAAAGAGGTAAAAATAGAGTCACAACCCCACGCCAACAATATGCAGGAATGTGGAGGAATCTCTCTATTAAGGGTGACAAAGCTGAAGAAGCAGGGACCTGAATACGAAGGCATAAAAAGCACATAAGCTGCTCTCTTTGCAGGGACAAGGGCATTATCCCAGTCTCCACCTCCAGACTTTCCTTAGGCGATGATCGAAATGCACCCGTTGCAATGCGCAGACCCTCGTTTTGAATAGGGTCAAGGAGGCGAAGATACGATTGGAAGGTCTGCCCATAGATGGCACAGTCATAATCCAATATAGCCCTCACGAGCATGATGTAGAGGCGCAGCACAGTCTTTCTGTCCGCACCCCACGTCTTAGAGGTGAGGTGCCGTAAGATGTCAAGCGATCGGCGGCAACTAGTTTTAAGATGATTAATATGGGAAGGTATATGAGGCGATCATCAAGCAACAAACCCAAGAACCTCACCATCAGTACCACTTGGATGGGGGAACCATACAGGGGAGTGTATTCATCCACCGCGACGGGGATTTCTCTGGATAGCATCGCTTTCGTTTTGGAAGTGGAGAATTTGAATCCACACGCACTGCACGAGGACGTGGTCCTATCGATGGCCAGTGGAAACTGACGCTCCATGCAAGGGAGTTTAGCCCCAGTGACATATATTGCAAGATCATCCACATAGAGTGAGCAACGGACTGAGTTGAGGATGGTATCAACCACTCCGTTGAATCACATTGCGAAAAGCAATACACTCAATACGCCGCCTTGCGGAACCCCTTCTTCCTTGACAAAATGCCTGGAAAGTGATGCCGCACCGGACCTGAAATGAATGATCAGACATCAGGGTTTGAAGGAAAAGGGGAAGTTGGCCCAGGGAGTGAAGGTTTTGCAGAACCCCCACTCTCCATGTTGAGTCGTATGCCTTTTCCAGATCGAAGAAAACGGTCAGGGTCAATTTACGAGAGCGAGAGACTCGCTTACATCATGGCCTAAACGAAGGAGAGGATCCTGAGTAGAGCGATGATAACGAGAACCAAATTGATGGTCAGAAAATCCGTGTAGTTGCTCCAATGTAGGAACGAGACGGAAAGCCACCATTCTCTCCATCAACTTGCAAGTGTTGCAAGTTAAGGAGATGGGTCCTTCCCAGGTTTTGGAATTCGGACAATATAAGCTGTCAACCACACAGGAGGGAAGACACCCTCCATCCAGATTCTGTTATACAAGCTGAGGAGAAAAGCCGAGGCCGATGGATGAATATGTCTCAACATCTGGAAGGAAATGCCTTCAGGGCCAGAAGCACCGTCCTTACAGAACTTTAATGCCTCACGAAATTCCATCCTCGTAAAAAGTTTGTTATAAAAAGGGTCCTCTCCAGCGGAAACTGAAAAGTCCGGAATTGTTGCTCTTAAATGATCCGATCGAAAAGGTTCTGAATATCTCGATTCGTTGGAGCAGGAAGCAAAGTGAAAACCCAGAAGTTATTAAAAAATATAAATGGGTACATAGAGATGACATGTTGTTTTTTTTTTGTTTTTTTTTTGAGTGAGTGTACAGAGGGCCACCACTGCGCACAAAAAAAAACGGCGATACCGAGTTCAGATAACAAACTACGGGGGCAACTCCTAACATAACGGCAAATTGAAAAACGCGGAATGCAAGTATTTTAAATCCTATAAGGAAGCAGAGTCAGTTTCCCCTTAAGGGAAAGCAAAAAAATCGCAGTCTTCACTTGTGGAATTGGAAATTGAAGTGATGTCAGGACAATATAATATGAAAAGAGGCGGGATTGGACAGGTATGGTGTTGTAACAAGGGGAAAAAACCGGGTCTTCTGGAAAAGCCGCCAAGAGCCACACAATCCACTTAGAAGATTGGCGTACCGAAAAGATAGGACACTGGGAACGGGCAGTAAACAATAAAAGGGGGATGCTCCCCTGCCATTAAGATTAGCTGGTGAAGTCGGACATTAGTGTGGCCAATTCGCAAAAGAGCCAGAAAAACCACCTGTTGCCAACTCCGGCGAAAAGAACTTAGGCAAAATCCCCAGAGAGGGGCTTATTAACGCTACCGCAGTTTTAGCACCACGGATGGATCTTCCGGACCAAAACATTCCTGGCCAAAACAAGGCGAGGGAAGGCCCCGTTGAGACGGGGGAGCCAGAAAATTCAAAAACAGCTGGGGGTGTTCCAGCAAAAAACGGCTACAGGTAAAGTAACGTCACAGGTTAATTTTGAGGTGGCGGCCACGATAGGGCCGCTTTGTCAGCCAAATTTCGTTACCCAGGATACATACGTGAGATGTGAGGGGGGACCCAGCAAAACGTCAAACACTTGTGTCTAGCATGCATAGGCATACATAGAAACTTTTGGATGATAGAAACCAAAGGATGTTTTGGTCGTTTGTTTTTGTAGTGCAAGAAGAGCCACTCTTTCGCGAGTCAGAAAAAACGATATACGTGATCAAGCATAATCTAGTTTTGCCAGAATCTATTAATAGCTAAAAGTTATTGCAAACTAAAACTCCGGCCGTAAAGAACGGACGCGTCCATACAAGGGAGAAGTGTGGGACACAAGTTAAGGGTCTGGAAAAGACCTGCTGAATTGGCACCCCACACCACCCTTCTACGCCTTGAATCCCGTCGCGTGTAGATGCCACAGGAAGCTCCCATGGAAGAGCCAGGGTGAGGGACGAAAGGAAGCTTCAGGAGAGGACGGGGTGGTTCCCCGGATTTTGATATGGCGGGACAAACCTTCATGCACACCACAGGGGGGCGGACATAAACAACCAATAAGGGCAAGAACATCAATCGTAAGGTCAAATTTGAACAAACAGGCCCGCCCACACCCCAGGCAGGGCGGAGGGAAAACGGAAAGACAGGACGCCCACAACTTCAGGCAAACGGCCAATAGGCAGGGGTACGAGGAACCTTCAGCGATGAGAGGAGTTAAAGCCGATGTCTTGGGGATTTGTAGACGGAAGAAAACAAGAAGCACATGAGTATTCTCCTATTCCGTTAAAAAACAGCGGGGGATCACCCCCAGCCTTCCACCTCCAAAACTCTACTTTAGCGAAAGAACGAAATTACGTCCTAAGAGCTTTATCCGTAGGCCCTCATTCTTGAATGGGTCAGAGAAGGCAGTAAAGTTACGCCAGAACGCGCACCCGTCTGGCCACATATATCCGGGCCACCCACGCATTTAATCCACAACTTTGGAACGCTGACCCAAAACATGATTCAGCAAGAACGAAGCATTGCACCTACGGATCAGCACCCAAAGATTGTGAGACGTCAAACGGTGGCGTAAAAGAGGTCCAATGTAGACGCAAGGTGGCGTAAGAGGTCCAAATTGAGGATATGAGGGAGATTTTAGAGGTCAGCGCGAAGCATCCAAATAACAAGACCAAAGAGAACCTCACTCCGCACACAGGGGCTGATGGGGAGCCATAACAAAGGTCAGCAAGGAGACAAACATCACCCAACGGGAAAAGCACGGTCTTCGGATCTAGGACGGAAAAGAGTAACAAACCACCGTGAAATCACCTCCCACGGAAGTCAACCCTCATTTGACAAGAGTCAGCCTGCATCTGTCGTTCCATGCATGAAAGTTTAAACCAGAAACATACAACGCCAGGTCGTTCACATAAAGATCACCGAACCGAGGAGGGGATGCTTGCAATGCCACCATTGAAACCGACTGCAAAAAGCTGGACGCTGAGTACACTTCCCTGAGACACCCCCTCGAACATGTGAAAATGATGAGACAGTGGTGCCACAGCGAACCAGGAAAGATGTACCCCACATAAGAGATTGAAGGAATAGGGGGAAATTGTTCCCTAAGGCCCAGCAAGTGCAAGCTATGAAAGAACTATTCTCCATGTGAAATTGCAAGCCTTCTCGAGATCGAAGAAAACGATCAGGACCAATTTATTAGAGGGGAAAGCCTCACGGATATCGTGGTCCAACCGGAGAAGAGGTTTTCGTGTGGAGCGATGATTCCGGAACTCAAACTGATGGTCAGAAAATGCATACAGACTCTCTAACGGGAGAACACGATTAGCCACCCCCTACTCCATCAGATTACAAGTGTGACACGTTAAAGAAATGGGACGTTGGTTGTCTGCGACTGTAGGGTTCTTTCCAGGTTTGGAAATGTGCATGGTATATGCAGTCAACCAAACTGGGGGAAGACCTCCTCCACCCAGATTCGATTATATGAAGAGAGGAGAAGCACGGAAGCAGTGGCATGGAGTTGACGTTCATTTGGCACGAGATACTCTCAGGGCCAGGTGCTTCAGCCTTATAAAGGCGTAGGGCCTCCTGAAATACCGCCCTCGTGAACAATCGTTTGTATGAAGGATCATCTCGATTAGGGACAGAAAAGTCTGGGCTGAGTGAAGTCGAGGATAGGAAAGGTTCGCGGTACAGAAAATAGCTACAGCAAGTAGCAAAATGGTATCACAGCTTATCAGCAACTATGCTCGGAGCGGAAATATCGCACGGTTGTGCGCCATAGCTGATGATCGTTGGCGGCTCCTTGTAGTGCTTGAGAGAAATTTTACGCATAACTCCATACACTGAATATAATGGCGTGGAAGAGTTGAGCGTAGAAACTTAAGTTCTAAAATATTATTTCCTAGTCCTCCTGTTTATATTACAAGACCGAGCAGTAGCGGCTTTAAAGAGGATCAAATCAGTAGACTGTGTAGATGTATTCTTGTATGATCTATAAAGTTTACGCTTTACACGATTAGCCCGAGTGCAATCTGCGTTCCACCACGGTGTAGCAAAAGGACGACACCCTGAAGAGCGAGGGATATGGGTCTCCGCCGCCTCCAGAACAACATCTGTAAGGGAAAAAAAGATGACAGTGGCCGGGAGAAAGGGGACGTAAGTCACCCATCGGAGGGAGGACTAATCAGTCCTGTCATAACGCCAGCTGGTTTAGGGGGTATATGGACGGTCAGGACAAATAGATGTAATGAATGTTGAGTAATGGTCACTACCGCAAAGGCAAGGCAACCTGTTCAACCAGAATCTGTCAACGTTCGACTGAAAGCATAATGAGATGTCAACACAGGAGGAAGTAGGAGTGTTGAAATATTCGAACGTTGGCAAGCCCGTGTTGAGACATCACAATGAGAAGCTCTGTAAAATACCAAGCACTCATTCAGTATTTGGTGACGAAGCGGAGTCACCCCACACTGAGTAGCAAATATTGAAATTCCCTAAAACCAACAAGGGTAGAGAGAGGTTTCGAAATAGTCCAAAAAGGTCCTCTCTCGTGCAACTGCAGCTTGGAGCAAGGTATACAGAGCACAAAGAACTGGAAATCAAGGTGGACACGAGCAGCTACCGCGTGTAACTTAGTTGGAATGAGGATATGGGTGAACGGGACCGATTCGTAGAAAAGAATCGCCGCACCACCCTCATCATTAGCTAAACAATTTTGGGAATCGCGAGGCAACCTGTATTTGGATGGCTGCAGAAAAGCACGGTTACACAGCTGCAGTTCTTGGAGGCAGATGGCCTTCGGAGTATGCAGTTTAATAAGTCTACCCAATTCTTCGAAGTTTGGGTAGTAACCACGGCAATTCCATTGAAGAAACTTAGTCATTGCAGAAAGAAGATGAAGTGATCAGTCCGCAATGTGGTCCGTAGCAATCGTCGTCATGCAGTGGGCCTCAACTTTCTTTTTAGAACTATGCGACAATCTAAGCCGCATGTCACGGGATATCTCACGAAGGGGCACTTTATAGCCCGTGGGAAGAGAGGGGTCATGGAGAATTAACACTGGAAGTGGACCCCGAGAGAGAGAATGGTCGCTTCCTCCCACTGTAGGAGAGACCCCGTCAAAGCGACGGCCAAATCCTCCTCCACATCAAATGGTCTCGAGCCCAACGCCGAAGGTGTAGACACCAGCGCCAGTGGCAGGGAAGTCAGATTCTCAACGGGGAAGACAGTGGAACCCCTAATCTCATCCAGGACAAGCGTGAATGTCAAAGGTGTATCAAGCCGCTGAAAACTCCAAAGGTGTATCAAGCCGCTGAAAACTCTTCTCAGATTAAAAAGTCTCAACAGAGGTGGCAGGAGGAATCCCCACAAAGTTTAGATTCCGGCGGGGAATGCTCAGATAAGGACAACAAAGCCGTGGCAGAAGAGGATACAGAGGACTGCCCCCCCCCCCGAACAACACACCCTGAAAGAGGGACAGACTCGGTCTCCCTGTGAAGGAGCACATGAGGGGCAGTGGTCAAACCAGTACCCCTTATCCTAGGGAGTAGAAGCTGGATCCTATGTTGGGGAACTTCAGAAGATGTAGAATCTGTGGTAAAGTTTATCTGGATACCAGAGTATGGCTGAACCGAAGGGTCAGATGCAGAAATGAAGTGCAGTAATATATCGGGGATAGCTGAGATAAACGGATTGCTTTCCACAACACTATGGTGTTTCGAGCTACGGGCACATTTGGCAAAACACTGGGAGACCCAGCCGGTTGAGCAGAAGGCATGGATTTTAAGAAATCCATAGCCCGATGGTGAAAAGTAGTGGAGACTCGCAGGAGGAGACGCAACGCGTCCAGGAGAGAGTTCAAAAGTAGGAAAATAATGTAATAGCGGTTTCCCAGAGGACAGTGGAGCCGGACGTTTATGTGAAATATTCGACAGAGGGAGTTATCATCGAGTAGTCACTCAGGGGAAACTTCCATTGCAGGGGAAGAATCAGAAGTTGATGGAGAGCATCCAACCATGGGTGAGGCATGAACTTCAGCTGAACTCGAACTCATAAGAAATGGATGTATGGACTGATTTTAGGTGAGCGACAGTATGGATCATGTCGGGGAAAATGTTAAGGGCAGTTTAATTGCAAAGTAGAAATGTTTATACCGGTATTGGTTGGGGTATCTGATCTGGGGTGAGGCGAATTCTGTAGAAGCGCACGGGAGCGATATGAAAGTTGGGTGGTAGATACCGGCCTAGTTGCAGTAGCAAAGGAGAAGGGTAAGTGTGAAAATTTCTCTCTAGCGCGACGAAAAGTCTCACGGTGGTCGAGCTTAGGTATTGTCTGCTGCTCAAGGATCTCATTTTCCCAAAGAAAAGAATGGCAGTGCATAGATGACGCTTGATGGATCCTTTGCAATTCAGGCA
>JABUQX010023222.1:0-7500 GCA_015478945.1 Trachelipus rathkii | reverse complement strand
GATAAAGGGAATAATTGAAATAAATAATATATAAGGTCCACAAAGGAATGACTAAATAAAGACCATTCAGTGGTAGACTTAAAATTAAGAGGAATGCCTAAAAAGTTGACATAATTAGTCATCCAAGAAATAAATAATGAAATGAAAAGAAGTATGTACTTTCGTTACAAATAAGTAGATACTTATTGAAAAAGAAAGAACAACAACAACAACAGAACAAGGTTTAAGATTGTCCAAATTTAAAAGATGACTACAGCGTTCACGAGATGCGATAGTATTATAAATGATTACAATTAAAGGATAGGATACCATGAAATTGTCTATAACAATGATTTAACAACTTATCTTAATTAGGGAAAAGGTACATGTGTTGGGAAATTCACTAACACAAGGGCAATACATGTTCAAACACATTGAGGCTTCAGTATTACATATATACACGTTGTGCTGTGTCCAGCATGTGACTGTATATAAATGATCCCAACAAGGATATGAAATGAGTTCTACTGAACCCAAGGATGAAATGTGCTCAAGGATGGAATGTGCCCAAGGATGGAATGTGCTGAACTTCAATTCAAATGAAACCAAGGATAAAATGTGCCCAAGGATGGAACCTAAAAATGGAAATTAAACTGTAGTGATTTTAACTCAATATTATTTCCATTCTCTACATAGAACTTTTACTTACCCCTAGTGGGGATTTGATGTTTATGAAGTTGTTTCTTGTAATGTAAAGACGATGAAGAAGTATCCGAAGACGAACTGTAATATGAATATTTATGGGATTGAATTTATAATTCAGCATGCCTTATTTCATATGCTCATGTAATTAAGTAAGAAGCAAGCAAAAAGCACTTATGACTAAAAAACGGTTAGAACTGACCTTATAAATCCGAAGATTATGATTATAAGTTTACTTAAGATTAAAGAACTAAGATTAAGGTTATTTAAGGAGAACTTGTCTCATATGATAACTGAAAAACATCAAGGTCATATAATAATTTGTATAATGAAGGTGGAAAGTTATTTAATAATTGTTCTTAAATTTAAGAGTCAGAGTTGGAACTTGCAAATTAAGTCAGAGTTGGAATTCGTTTAAATAAAAGAGTTAATTTGTTACTGTGTAACAGGAGCAAATGTAGACACCTCTACATTCCTCCCCGCTAAGATTAAGCTCCCCCCCATTTTGAATGTTTAAGTTCAAAAACGAATTCAAACGAGGAGAGTGAAGAAATGAATAAGATGAATAATTTAAAATTCATGTTTATAAGATTTATGACCGCGACAGTGAAACAACTGATGTTTAATTATATAAGGTTCATCCAGAACACCATAACAAAAATATCTGCAATCATGCACGGCAGGCAACAAGCAATGAATCATTTGCAACCCAAAAAAAAACAGAGAGGAATAAGCGAATTGCAGTAAAGAGGGGGTCGGCTCTGAAAAATCAATACGGAGATTAATACACGAAAATGATAAGTTATTAAAATAAAGAATAACGATAACATGACACGAATATAAATTTATAAAATAAAATGCATAAGTTGAAGATAAGGTAATGATAAGACCTTACGTTCTTATTAGTAGCATAAATTGATAAACAAAATACTGAATTACCATTATTTCTGTATTTTTATTTAAAAATACAAAAAATACCTTTATGGGGCTATTGTTTTATAAATAGTATAAATTTTATACCATTTGTGGTTATCTTTCCACTACTGAGCTGGTTTATAATAAATTATAAACTTTTCCCTTAGTGGAGTAAAACTCTGAATCATTCAATTTTATTTGCTTCTTACGCAAGAAAAGTTATTTTAAGAAACAGAGATATTAAATTAAGGCTGGGATGGTAGAATTTTATGGTAAGATTTATCAAAATTTAGATTAAGAGATTAGGAGAATTTTATTACAAATGATAAACCTTTTCACATGATGTAGTTTATAACATTATTCTCGAAAATTTATATAATGAAGATCAAAAATTTAAAGTTTATATAATTTCATCTGAGAAACCAAAGATTCAAATTCTGCGGCAGTAGGCACTAGGTAATTATAATTCCCGTCGCCTACACATAATAAGTGACAGGGTTTATTTTTAAGTTCAGAACCATGAATAATGGGGCTTGAATTAACATGATACATGTAAATGTATACGGGAGTTTTGTATAACATCATGAACGCGGTTATTACTTCCGGAATTGGCATTTGACCGGAACACCTCAATATGCTAAGCCCCTCTCGTAACTGCATCCTTTGTATTTTATATTTCTTAGGATGTTTTTCCAGTTCAAGAGCCAAAATGTCACGAAGTTCAAAATGTCGATTTTGAGTGTTGTATAGAAATATCGAAAAACACTGGTACAATGAGTCACCTCCCTTTGGTAATTCGATTAGAAAAATTTCATCAGGTGAGTCACCATCAAGGATGAGTTCTGTACTTTCATTTACAGGGGAACGAGAAGAAACACCGAAGTTATTTGGAGAAGAGGCAACAGGGGTCACCAAAGGTTCATTATAGGAAACCTTGGCATCAATATTTTGACTAAAGTTTTGACTAGAGGAAACATGAGGCTGTGTCACAGTAGGAACAGTATCTAAGGTAACGTCAGTGGTTTTAGTATTGTCCATGTCAGTGTCAGTAGCAATGTCAGTGATTTGTTCATCCGGGGGTAAAACAGTGATTGAATTTATCACGGGGGTAATTTCCTCAGAATTTGTTTCTGTAGGAATTAAGGGTTGCTCGACTTTGTCAAGTCCTTGACATTGTCCTTCGTGAGGTGGTTTCCCACAAGAGTCACAAGAATCGTTCAAACGTTGAGGCAGTGGTGTGTCATCAAGTTGTGATGTCTGAAGTCTGGGAGTTTCGTGATTTACGTTAGTAAGGGAACTAGTGTTTACCGCAGACTCTACAGACTTTACAGATCCCGTTAAGGAATCACAAGGGAAACTTTCTTTTGTCGGAGGTCTATATTGTGTTGTCTCTTGTCTGGGAGGCGTTCGTTGGGGACATTTAATACCCGAATGAGGGCCTTTACAAAAGGGACAATGTTTTATTTTAAGAGTGGAAGGTGAAGAAAGAGGAGTCCTACGGACTTGACACGTGGCCTTCACATGCCCTTCCTTTTTGCAGTAACTGCAAATACCGAGGTACTTATAACAATCTTGTATTAAGTGGCCTTGAATACCGCAGTAATCACACCACACAAGATTTAAGTTTGTGTGTGAGGTATTTTTATGAAAGTCTATGTTACGCGAAGAGGTCCTTGAATTTACAGAGGACGAAGGGCTAAAATGGCTGTCTCGATAATAATGAGAACCAGCGGTGTTCTTAGGACTATAGGGTGTATAATTACGATTGGAAGGATGTACAATTCGAGATTTAAATATGTTACGGGAATCTTCTTTTTGTTGAAGATTGTATAACATTTTTTGAGTGTTTTGTAAAAGTTTGGTTAAGAGATCAATGTTTTCTCTTAACATGTCTAACTGTATAGTCAAGTCATCTGAGGAGTCAAGTCTATCAAACTGTCTCTGTGTCTGAGGTCGAGAATAAGGGGATGGTCTATGTTGAGACCAATTAGGGGAATACTCACGAGGGTAAGTATGAGAATCGTTATGAAGATGATTATGGGAATAATCACGAGGATAATTAGGGGAATAGTGACGAGGATAGTCAGAATAACCGTAAGCTTGATTAGAGATAGGCGAATACGAATATGCATTTTCATTTGGGTATTTGTTACCACGTGATCCATAACTTTTAGAATAAAAAGTTTGAGAGTTACGCAATGGGAATTCTTTTAAGAGATTATCTTGATAATAATCTTGATCGAATCTATCTGACGTATAATTATTCGAATACATGTTCGTATTGCGAATAGATTGAGGAGGTAACGGAGCAAAACCAGGAGGAACTGAACCGTAAGTATAAGAATTATGTATATGGTCATTCGACATAATGAAAGACAAAGAAACCAAAACCGAGATGAATAAGTTGTGAACAGAGTCACAAGTTATGAATTTAACGCAACCCGACACAAGAACAAAGTCCCTGTTCGGGCGCCAATTCAATTTTAAGTATGTTACGGTGAGTGAAGCAACGGTTCACTCACGCGTTCGAAATTTGGTTTCTGAAAATGTCAATAATTCTTAAAATACCGAACTAGTTATATATGCTTAGCTGCTATAATAAAAAAATGACAAACCAAACAAAATATTGTACCTTAAAGATTTATAAGGAAATCCGGGTATCAGGAAATTTGAGGAGTGGCCGGATATCGTCGTCTGTAATGTAAATCTCTCTTGATACCTCAGCCCAGAGTTACGAGTCTCTGGAACTTTCCTCTCGTGTAGGGGTCGCGTTTCAAAGATGTGGGGAACGTAATAATGTAGTAACACACCAAAACAGTAAGTTTATAAGGAGGGTTGAATAATAGATGGAAAAATAGCACACAATTACGTTGTAACACCAGGCGAATGAAACTCAAGAAAAAGAATTGTTTTATTCACTTATTATGTACAATGTAGAGTCTAACAGGATTTACAATTATGTACAAGTTATTAAGCAATGACGATGACGAGATAATTCATGAATGTCTAAATTAAGACGATAAAGGGAATAATTGAAATAAATAATATATAAGGTCCACAAAGGAATGACTAAATAAAGACCATTCAGTGGTAGACTTAAAATTAAGAGGAATGCCTAAAAAGTTGACATAATTAGTCATCCAAGAAATAAATAATGAAATGAAAAGAAGTATGTACTTTCGTTACAAATAAGTAGATACTTATTGAAGAAAAGAAAGAACAACAACGACAGAACGAGGTTCCCGATTGTCCAAATTTAAAAGATGACTACAGCGTTCACGAGATGCGATAGTATTATAAATGATTACAATTAAAGGATAGGATACCATGAAATTGTCTATAACAATGATTTAACAACTTATCTTAATTAGGGAAAAGGTACATGTGTTGGGAAATTCACTAACACAAGGGCAATACATGTTCAAACATATTGAGGCTTCAGTATTACATATATACACGTTGTGCTGTGTCCAGCATGTGACTGTATATAAATGATCCCAACAAGGATATGAAATGAGTTCTACTGAACCCAAGGATGAAATGTGCCCAAGGATGGAATGTGCCCAAGGATGGAATGTGCTGAACTTCAATTCAAATGAAACCAAGGATAAAATGTGCCCAAGGATGGAACCTAAAAATGGAAATTAAACTGTAGTGATTTTAACTCAATATTATTTCCATTCTCTACATAGAACTTTTACTTACCCCTAGTGGGGATTTGATGTTTATGAAGTTGTTTCTTGTAATGTAAAGACGATGAAGAAGTATCCGAAGACGAACTGTAATATGAATATTTAGGGGATTGGATTTATAATTAAGCATGCCTTATTTCATATGCTCATGTAATTAAGTAAGAAGCAAGAAGCGAAAAGCACTTATGACTATATAAAACTGTTATCACTGACCTTATAAATCCGAAGATTATAATTATAAGTTTTTATTTAAGATTAAAGAACTAAGATTAAGGTTATTTAAGGAGAACTTGTCTCATATGATAACTGAAAAACATCAAGGTCATATAATAATTTGTATAATGAAGGTGGAAAGTTATTTAAAAATAGTTATTAAATTTAAGAGTCAGAGTTGGAACTTGCAAATTAAGTCAGAGTTGGAATTCGTTTAAATAAAAGAGTTAATTTGTTACTGTGTAACAGGAGCAAATGTAGACACCTCTACATATATATATATATATATATATATATATATATATATATATATATATATATATATATATATATATATATATATATATATATATATCAGTAATAGTACCCTTATATAAGGGTGAGGAAGATAAGGGGAATTAGTTTATTGATTGTCGTAGGGAAGATTTATGCTGGTATTTTAGTCGAAAGAGTGCGTCAACTGACTGAAGGACTGATTGGTGAAGAAACAAGGTGCATTTAGGAGTAGTAGAGGATTTGTGGTTCAAATCTTTACATTGAAACAAATGACTGAGAAAATGAGGGAGAAGAATAAATTGTATTTAGATTTTATGGATTTGCAACAGGCGTATGATAAGATTAATTGGGAAGCTCTATGGCAGGTGTTAGTAATATATGGTGTTGGTGGTAGGCTTCTAAATGGAATCAAAAGTATGTATGACGATAGTGAAGCGTGTGAAGTTAAAATAATGGTTTCAAAAGTGATTGGTTTTATTATTAAAGATGTTACAAAATCTATAATAGAGTAAAATATGTTGTTGGGGTCGCTGTTGCAGTGGCTCCAACTTAACCCAATTATATGCAGAAGTGGTACACCTATAAAATATTGGTGTATTTTCATTTATTTATATATTATATTTATATATTTATATGTATGCCTTCTAATCATGACATGTTTTTTTCTCCCATCCTACTAATCACATCTTCTTTAGGCATCTTGAATATATGGTAGTTAGCCATTTTCAGAATTGTTTAAATATTTTTCTGAGTGACCAATTTTCATTGGCCTCCTGTCACATCATCGACCTTGAGTCCTCCCTTTTGTTGTCAAAAGGATTGCCACAATCTTGAAGACGTGAGTTATATGGTTTATAGTTTTGTCTTTTAGATGTGGCTGTCGCTCCATCATTATATGGCTTATTCACCAGTATGTCTTTTTTAGATTGAATTACCAGCTCTCTGCCGTCTCTCCAATACCAGTGTTCACCCTTACAGAGAGATTACAACAATCTCCCAGGGTAAGCCATATTACAATGCTTAATTCTATTTTTGTGTTTTCTGTTATGGAGCGTATGTAACTAATTCAGATGCCTATTCTTTTCAATTCATCTAGGTGCCATTGCTGGGGCCTAGCGCCATTCTTATTACCACTCTTGCCATTGCTGTGTTTATCCTGTCTCAAGTTTGTGGTGGCATTCATTCAATTCGGAACTCGACTCGAACAAACATCAGTTTAATTCCGGAGCAAAATAAACAAGAAACACAACGTTAAGTGATTGTTCTTATTTTTGCATCCTCTTTATCACACACATATTAACCTTCTTGTTCCAGTAGTAACTAACCCTTACTCTGGAACTCGAACATTAAACTCGACATTATTTTGGTTGTGTTCTATCCTAGAACCAACCGACAGTTATCTGCTATCAAATATTATTAGATATTCCTCCCCTTGCGTTTAACTAATAAACGTTTCATTTTAAAAAAACATCTTGTTTTTTAAACCCCCTATTAAAGATCTCCATTCAACCTTGTATTCAAGGAGGGTCCTTTAATTCAAGGAGGGTTCCACTCAAGCCAAGGTGGATTTATCAGAGGAGAAATTTATGTGTTGCAGGGAATTCATTTTGGATAGTTCAGGTAATCAATGCGGTAACCGTTAGAGAAAGTAGCTCTCCATTGAACAGCTAACAGCGGTGGAGGTAGATAAGTAATTAACACCTTAGTTATTTCTTTCAGACTA
>JABUQX010023221.1:5000-40405 GCA_015478945.1 Trachelipus rathkii | reverse complement strand
ACAAACACATTCCAAAGAGAACATCTATAGAAACTAAACATTGAGAAGAGAAACCATATATAATATTATATATTTTCTGTCAAAGAAGTCAAATCTGAAAAAATCTCACAAAGATGGTTTGGCATAATTTTATATATATATATATATATATATATATATATTAGACAGAGAGAGATGAGTTACTTCGATTCTAATGACGACTTTATCGATGAGTCACTCGACTCATGATTTTGCATGTATTTCTTGTCACTTTCTTACTCTCTTCCATTTCCTACGACGGAATATTTTCTTAGCAATATTCGTGACGCATATAATTTAAAAAATAGATTTATATACATATTTCCACGTGTTATTTTTTTAAATCTTTATGCTAAAAAAAAAGAAAAAAAATCTATTTGAAGTACATGTTTTTTCTATTCATGGCAACTCGATACAGCAGATTCATGCCCAGAGTTGTCAAGCTCTGCTTTGGAGATGCTGGTACATTTTATTTAATTTTCAGATTTCTGTTGTTTAGTCCGATTTTCTTTTGATAATTCAAGTTTGCTGCTGCCTGCTCGCGTTAGGATATATATATATATATTAAATATATAAAATAGTTTAACTATGTATATATAATAATATATGTTTATAATTATATGTTAATATACATATATAATATAATAATTAGTGTTTAGAATAGAATAAATTTGAAATAATATCTATATAATTATTTAGATATAAATATATATTTATAATATAGTAATAGTTTGTTTTCTCATAAGCGCTCATTATATATTATTATATATAGTAATAAATATTTTATTATATTTATATAATATATTAAATAATACTGTTAATATATTATATATATATATATTATATATTATATATATATATATATATATATTATATATCCGTATCATAATTTTGTAAAAAAATTAAATCTGCTTCCGATAAATTTACAAATTATTTTCCTATTTTCTTATATATAATATATATATATTAATATATTATATATATAATATATAATATAATACTTAGTTATAACTATATATATATATAATACGTTATAACCATATAAGTATAGGTATATATATATATTGCTAAATATATATAGATGAGAGAGAGGAGATGACTAGGAGCACGCAAAATATTGAGAGAGGAGGAAGGGAGAGAGAGAGAGAGAAGATAGGACAGTATAAGAAACAGAGACAAATTTATTTAGCGAAAGTAAGAAGAATGGAAGTAAGATAAAATTTGAAGAAATTTTGTAAAACTGATAAGGTAAAATGGGAGGAAGAAAAGGAATAGATTGAGGGGCTCCCAAGTATAGAAGAAAGTGAAAACATAATTGATGCAGGAGAACAATGATAAAAAATCAACCAGCATCTAAAATAATAAGCCAAAAACCTTCAATAAAAAATCCGAGCTTTGAAACATCTTCATGCTGATGGCGCTTGGTTCATACTGACTACATTCGAAGGCGGGGGCCAGAATTTATCATGCTCAAACAGGTCTTTAAAATTGCCAAAGTCACAAGATTAAATGTAGTAAAAAACGGGTAAATTTAGAGAGAAACCAAAGAGTTTTCATAGCTGAAACTTCGTAGTAAGACGTAAATATACGTATTTATGACGACACGTAGTCGGCATCAGTCATACTAAAGACAATTACTCGTGCCGACAACGTTGACGGCCTCAGCAGGGAAGGGACAATTACTCGTGCCGACAACGCTGACGTCCTCAGCAGGGAAAGGGTTAATGGTAAAATTTCATTTTTGTTTTGAGGTGCATGCTAAACCTTTAACAAGGATGCATTAAATTTTTTTTCCAAAGACAATGATAAAGACATTTCTATGACCTCTGATATTAATCTACAATAAATCTTTATTTACTAAATAATAGTCTTGACATGGTTTTAACAAAATAACAACATACTATCATTGCTTATCATTGCCGTCAGACAACTGTTACCTAGGATCCGGTCTGATCTTAAAATGACACTCAATTGAAAGCATGTTTAACTCAATAAAATTCATGTAACTCAGCCGATAAAATGTAAATTCATATAAGGATTAGCATTCAATGGCATAATAGAAATATTTTTTCATGTATTTAGTAGTTATTCTCGCGATGGTTTGCATTTATTTTAAATGTCCAAATGTTATTTCCCATTAACATAAAAGGGTAGCTACTTTTGCAAGTCGATAGACAAGAAATATAAAATTGTTAGGCTTCATATGGTTACTGAATAACCAAGATGTTAAGGAATAAACTCGACAGTCAGAATTTCAGTAATAGCTTCACATTTAATATAAACATTTTTATTAATTTTGATCATTTTTGTTATTAATATTTATTTAGTTATTTTTTCATATATTTTCGTGAGGATAGTCTGATTTCAACTATTCTGAATAAAAATATTTTGATTGATTATTATTTTTATATTATTATTATTATTATTATTTTATTATTAATTCATTTAATTATTAGTTTTGTCAATTTTCATGCAATTTGATTTTCCTTTTTGTATTTTATATAATTATTATTATTTATTATTATTGATTATTATTATGTATTATTATTTTTATTATTGTTATTATTATTATATATTATTATTATTATTATTATTATTTATATTTATTATTATTATTATTATTATTATTATTATTATTATTATTATTATTATTATTATTATTATTATTATTATTATTATTATTATTATTATTATTATTATTATCATTAAAATGTGTTAATTGATACTAATAGCTATCATTCTTGTTATATTACAGTATTATTATTATTATTATATTATTATATTATTATTATTATTATTATTATATTAATATTATTATTATTATTATTATAATTATTATTATTATTTTTCTTTTTTTTTCATCTTATGATCAATGTTCACTATATTAATTATTTAATACATAGAATTTTATACACTGTTCTAATTATTTAACAAATTTTTGTTGTTGTTTTTTTTCTATTCTTGGCATCATGCGAGTTTCTTAATGGTGGAATTGGGAGATGTTCGCTGGGTAGGAGAAAGAATCACTTCCATTTGTGGAGGAGAAGGAGGGGTTATTTTTCGGGTATCCAATCTTGAAGTGAGGAACTTATCTTCGTTCCTGGGGGAATGTAGCGGGCATTGGAGGGAGGGGGGATTTTTACATTCCCTCTTTTTTTTCTCTGTTTTACGGGGAGTTTTGAAGTTGACGATTTGAATGTCTCTAATTTCGTTGTATAGGAAGGGTGGAAGTCTTCGTTTATGGGGGAAAGGAACATATTTTGGTGAAGGAGAATTCTTATTTCCCGTTTTTTTTTCATTGTTGTTGGGGAAGATTTTCTCGAGTGGATTTTGTTTTAACAGATAGTTTCTTTGTTGAGAGCATTCTTACACTCTCATAGATGTTATTTCAAATTTTTGGCGCAACTTTGAAATTTTTTTTAAGCAAGACAGGTTTCACTTCTCTCCATATCAAAGTTGTATTGCTTACATTATTTGATTTTATATTGTTTATTTAAAGTCCACAATCGCAATTTGTTCGATCGAACTTTGTGGATTTGATTTATATTTAAATCAAAGTTTACAGTGTTTGGGGGTACTCCTCTATTTCGTCTTCGCGGTTCATTAAGCTTGAGTTTCTTTTTTGAGGGGATACTACTAGAAATTGGCTCCAAGTTGTTTAGGAAAATTTCGTAAGGTTCCCAAGTTTGTTGGATTGTAAGTGTGACGAAAATATTAATCCCTTACTATTTTAAATGAGATTCGTTTTTATTCAGTTTTTTTTTTCACTCGAGAAGATGTTCGTTCATTTTCGCGCCTTTTTTTTTTTTTTTTTTTTTTTTTTTTTTTTTTTTTTTTTTTTTTTTTTTTTTTTAGTCCTAAATAAGAAGCTTGCTTGGGACTTTGGCTTGAAATTTTCAACCGTTTTTTTCTGTTAGGCGTTAACACCGACTTTTTATTATGAATATTTGAATCTATTTATTGTTTATTGTTATTTCTTCACGATGTTAACTTTTGAATACACTGTTTGATTTAAAAACAAATGCATAGAAATATACAAAGTTTGGAGGAGAAGATAGCCATATTATTTTCTTCTACATTGTGATACCAAAAATATATGTGTCCTCTCAAAATAGTTATTGATTTACTATTACAGGAGCACTATTTCACACTGAGCGTACATCTAATTCGAAAATCAGGTTAGGGACTCTGAATTTCAGGGTCACTCGGAGGATTCTCTTTACCAAAAAGGAATATGTGCTTTAAAGATACGCTCTAAACTATCTTATGATTAAGTGAAAAATCATTAATGCAGTTTGAACTCTGCAATAAATTATTACGCATCTTCTACATATGTCGTTTATCTTACCCCGCCCAAATCTTGTGCATTATGTCAATTGCACCAATATATTTCACAATATATTTCACTTGAACATCGTTGTGGAACAAAATAATAAAGAGATTGTTGTAATACAATGTTCATCGGACTTTATTAAATTTTACTGCTCTATGGTTGTATAATAATCCAAATAAGCAGTGCGAATAGAGGGACAAGGTTCGCCGCAAGGCCCATCTTCTCCGTGGCGTTTTGAGGTTGCTAGCCCAAATACCCGATATTTCAAATCTCCACCTAGGACATTTCGCCCATCGAGTTTCTTTCATCGCCTTAACTGATAGGACTGTTGTGGTCCACGCACTCAACTCATAAGGGTCTGTATACGCGCGCAGTCTCTTCACAAGCTTCTAACATATAAAGATAGTTATTTTATAACCAAAAGCTACGCCTTAGTTATTACATGTAAATATCAAAGAGATGGTACATAGCAGCTCCAACTGCTGTTACAGCAGACTTTCAGGCGCAAACGTGCATCAAATGTGATAACATAGCGTTTATGATATTTAATTGTGTGTTCACTCTTAGAAATATTTTAGCTATATATATATATATATATATATACCTCTATATAACGATATCCTTGTTATAATTGACGATATAATATATTTCATTATATATTATATAGTATATATATATATTATATATATATTATATTATTATATAATATAACAGAGATCTGTTAACAAGTTTATATATAATATTATATATATATATATATAGATATATATATATTAATATATATATATATCTTATAGTATAGTATAATATATTACATATTAATATTAGCTATTATATATAATATATAAGCTAAGATAAATATAGTGTGAAATATTAAAGCTATAACATTACCTCATTATATTATATGTAGTAAATACCATGTATATATATATATCAAATATAATATTATTTATATTACTATAGATAGATACCAATTCTATATATATCACTACTAGTATTCAACAATACGATCTCGACATACATATCTTCAAATGAAACTTAAAAGATCTTGCAGTTCTTTCATTCTCCCATTTCAAATGTATTTTCAAGAAACTGAAATGACCCATATAAGCAGCAGACACCTTTCTGGAGGAGAGTGTAATTTTTTTAGGATTAAGCTGGAAGCTGCCGAGTAAATGTTACAACCACAAGTAGCCCCTCTCGACTTCCGGGAACCTGTTTCCGTGTGAATACCAGGAGGTCTGAAGGTGGTGAACTTGTTATTAAGTATAATAGCCTTACCCAGCTCGGCGGCCCAGTGGCAGGAGGTGTGTTTACGTCAAGGGACTTACTTGAGATTCTAGATGAAAAGAAAAGACATCCAGTGATCACGGCTAATTTTTGAAATATCATTTATCTAATTGATGAAAAGGAAATTGACCGCTAGTTCAGAGATGCAGAGGAGAGCGATGAGGAAGAGACCACAGATGAAAATTTTGATGAAATTAAGATTTAAAATATTTCTATTTTCTCATTTTTTGGTGGTTGTGGCTATATTTATTTGGCTTTCTTTCAACCTTGCATAAGATTTAAAATACAATTAACAATCTTCTAAATACTGCAGCTGTTATCTTTTTTAGAAGTTTTTTTTGCGCGTTTGTTATACTGCTCGTAAATTTTGCTCATTTTTTTTTTTTTAAAATTGATTGCGACCATGCTGTGCGAACTCTTTTGGTCGTGCTTTGAAAACAAATTTGCGACTAATAGTTACTTTGAAAGACTTGTGCAACTTGCGGCTTTGAGAGACGTTAGAATTTATAAACCTCTGCGCTTTTGCATTTTTGCGCTCTAAGTTTAAATATTGCGGAACTTGGGCGCCCACCTCCTAATAATATATATATAGATATATATAGTATATATATATATATATAGTATATGTTTTATATTATGTTTGTATATAGCCGTTACTACAATAATATATACCTATTATATACTAATATGAGATATATATAAAGTACCTACTAATTATAGATATATATTACTTTCAATAATAATAATAATATACTATATATAGATTTACATAATAATAATAATATTGTATATATATGTGTATTATTTATATATATATTAGTAATGATACATATAACTATAAATCATATCAAATCATATATATAAAATATATATATATCTCATTATATATAAGTATATTATATATATATATATATATATATATATATATGTATATATATATAGTATATATATATATATATTATATATATATATATATTATTATATATATTATATATATATACTATATATATATATTGGAAAAGTTAGTATTGCCTCAAAGTGAAAACTTACTTATTTGTAGTTCAATTATTTTATCATTTGGAAAAACCCTTATGAAATCAAAATAAGAAATAATAAATATTATTTAAATATATTTTATTATTGAATTTTAGAGGATGTTCACAATGTTAGGAAATCCCAATTTACGAAGACGAGAAAAATTTAGCTCTATTGTTTCTTAATGTTAAAGTATTGTGTGCAAATTTCAGCAGTTTCGCAAAGTAGCAAATTTTCAAATATAAATTTTTCTGTTTTAATATTCCATATTGCAAACATTTAACAGGTGATGTCTATTTACCATAATGAAAACACGATAGTCGAAAAACTGTAAGACAAGACCCAAGATCGTATAATAAGAGGGAACGAAAGGCCCAAGCTAAAGTATCATTTACCAAACAGATATCTTCGAGCACAGTCACCGAGAGAAATGTAAAAAGAAAGAAAATAATAGAATTTAAAGTAAATATAAATTCGAGCTTAAACTGATAGAGCAAACGCTGAACACCTCTCAGAAAGTTTAATTTTTGTACAGAACATTAGAGAAAAATTTAACTAGGAAAAGCTCAAAAATAATTTAGTTAGAATTTTAGTGTGTAATATTTCTCTATTTAGATGTCAGATAATTTTCGCTGAGGACTTAAATATATATCAATTCTTTTTAAATTTTTATTTCTTTAGTAAGTTTTAGTTTTACCTCAATATATAGTAACAAATATATCGAAACTAATATATTATCGATAATTAACTCACGCGTAAATTCATGTCTAACTCATAAAGAACCTTATGCCTACGTGGTAATTCTTCGGTACACTTTGACTTATGACTTAATTTTAATTCAAGAAAAACTTAAAAAAAAATTTTTTATAATTTTTATTGTAGGAACTTTTATCAACATTAAATTTTATAAATACTATTGATGTTTGATCTTGACGCTTTTTCAGTTAAATTTTTTTGTCATTATATTTATTTTTGATTTATTATCTAGTCATTTCACATATCTTATAGAGTTTTTATTCTATTGCAATGGTCAACATTCCATTTACTTTCAATTTGACATTAAATTGAATTTTTGTCGGATCTCTTGCAGAATATTTTTAAATTATTTTAAAGACTTCATTTCAATTTTAAAAACTTGTCCAGGTCTAATAATATTATATTTAAGATTGAAAATTTTCTTTTATTCATTTTTTTCATTTAAATTTAGCAATTTATTTTTTATTTTCTAGATTTAATTTCACAAAGGGGCAATTTTAATTTGTTGATTATAATTTTAGTTTACATTTTAATTTACGGTTTTATCTCGCTTTTAATTTGATTACTAGCAGTTTACATGGAATTTAATACGCAATATACAGTATTACTTCTTGATAAATGGTAAGTTCATCATTGAATCATGTAATAACAACAATAATAATTAAATCATAGATAATAATACAATATTAGCATAAATATATTAATTTTATGAAAATGTTTATATAATTTTTATTATTCACTACTAATAAGTATTATAAATAATAAATTACATAAAAAATTGCACAATAATTAAATTGATAATAAATAAAGTCAACTAGAATTAATAATAATATAATATTAATAATAATGAGTATCCACATGAACCAAAAATTATGCATAATCCACATAATAATAATTAAACTCAAACTGATCATAATAATCATCATGGTACTGAACTCTCTAGTCTAGAGGGACAGACTCTACGAGAAAACTTTAGATAAAATTAGATAATATAATAATAATAAAATAATAATATCCAATTAAAAAACATATATAATATAAATAGTAAATATTTAATATAGACATAATTGATTATATCTATATAGATACCATAATGTATTATAATGTAGAATAAACGTAAATCACTGGAATAGTAATATGAGATTCCATCAGATAGTAATAATCAGAATATAAACTCAATAATTAATATTCATAATCCATCAATCGATAAGTTAATTCAAAAAATACTTGAGTCTCTTAATTTTAATCTATTAGAATAATAATATCTAATAATATAATAATAATAATAATAATAATAAGTATATAATTAATATGATAAATAATATAAACTAATAATAATACCAGGAACCACAAATATAAGTAATAAATAATAATAGTAAAAGATTTGGATTTCATTTTGTTTACGTCTCTAATAATAAAAATAATGATTATAAATAATAATGAATAATAATTAATACATAAAGAAAAGTATGCAGGAAAATGAATAATAAAACTTTCAAAGAAAATTTAAATATTCATAATCAATATAAAGAAAAAAAGTAATCTGAACTTTGGTATAATAATGTGATTATAGGAAAAATAATCTATATAAAATAATAATTAATAGAGGATACAATAATAGAGAAGAAAGAGAGGATAGAAGAATATGAGAAGACAGGGGGAGAAGCAAGAAGAAGATGAGAAGATGCAAAGCTGTAGCAGAGATGAAGAAGAATTCCAATGTTTGTCTAGACAGGATGGACCGACATCATTAACTTAAGTCATCATTCCAAAAAAACGTCGTATTAAGATTAATGCGTGCTATTATTTGGAGTTCAGGGCTCATGAAGTGTTCAAGCGAGTATTTAGATATTATAAATATGATTCAGATCATCAAGAGATTATGATTTACCCATATATAAATAGAACATACTCTTTTGGTTGGGATTTTAATTTATTAAATATGGAGTTAATTTTATTTTTGTACCTTTTTAAAAATATTTTATTCATTTTTAATTTTTATTCATTTTATTTCATTTTTATTCATTTTTATTCAATTTTACCCATTTTTATTCATTTCAATTTCCCACTCTATTTTTAATTTGAATATGATAAAATATTATCTCAGTAATACTAGAAACATGTAATTTTTATTATCATTGCATAAGTGCTAAGAGGACATAAATTCTTGAATTGTATCATAATAGTAATAGTAAATATAAATAAGATTATATATATGTTACGTACCTATATATAATATTTAATCACTATATAGAGTTAAGCAAGAATGAGCATATATTAAAAGTTTTATAGTTGTTAAATAACTATATATCGCTATATATATATATATGTATATATTATAATATATTTACTTGAAATTTGGGCTATACAAACTATTAGTGAATTTTTATAGATGTATATTCACTCAGAATTTTAGGTAGATTATTATTATTTTATTTTAAAGATATTTTTATATATACATATATATGCGTTTATTGTTTGTTGTTTAATAGAAATGTGCGTATTAACTATATGTTTGAGATGATAATTTAAACCCTCTCAACCATATAAAATGATTGGTTTAGTTTCACATATAATATATTAAATATAATAATATATAATTGTATAATATATATTTAGATATAATAGTATACAGCTTTTAAGATACAGATATAATTGAAATTAGTTAGAAGTTGCTTAGATAGATCATAGTTCAAATAAAATGACAAACATTTAAATAACGAATCACCGCCACCGGGTATTTCAATAGGGAAATATCCATTGGGAATAAACTCTGTAATATTTTCACTTATATTTGTTTAATTTTTAAAAAGACTTAATATTTAAGTTTATACATTATACAATCTTATTACAAAACATATTGGTCTAGAACCACTAAGTATATATGTTATAATTGAATTGGTATGTGAGCTGATATACATTATATATTATAATAGTAATAATAGTGATAAAACATCTTAAGTTTAATATAAACTTGAAGCCTAATCAGTGAATAAATATGCTTTAATAACATTATAGAATATATTCAACAGTAAATTTTATTGGTATATATATAGTAAAGAGTGTTGTTGATAGTACTGTCTTCTGTAATACTTACTAGAGCTGTATATATGATATATATATATAGATATATATAATAGTATATATATATCATATATATATATATATAAGTAGTTATTGATAAATATTGTTATATTAATGTAGTAACCTATATATATATTATCCCATATTAAAAACTAAAATTGTCCTTCTTTAGTGAAAAGAGAGAGTATCTATGAAATTCACCTCTGGGTTTCTTAGCCTTATAAATACATTCTTTTTTTACAATTGTTTATTTGTGTACAGTTTTGTTCAGTTTCAGGTTTAGTCTTCCCATCTACGTACTTTTATGTTATTTACATTATATCGGACATTTATCCTCAACTTTTTTAAATAACCCTAAATTTACCCCGTTTTCTGGATCTCTCCTCTCCCCAACGGCACTTTAATTAAGTGTTGGTAAGTTTAGCAACTATATTTAATTTCTTTTTACGAAGTGATTCTTATTTTTCTATTTTTGTATGAAACTTTTCGTTCTTGATTAAATATTTATAAAACTCTCCTTGGAAATCTATTTGTTTAATCAGGAGTTCGGATGACAAAATTACTAATAATCATTGTTTAAATCTTATAATTCTACTTTATATATACACACTAGCCAAATAATTAATTAATAAAGGAATATAACATCATTATAGTTAACCATTTAGTGGATTTAATACAATAATATATCTGATATAATCTCCTAAACAATATAATTAAATTATATATACTAGTTTTGATAATCTAAGTAATACTAGTAATCTACTTGATAAAGTTACGAAATTTAAACTATTATAATATACTTTATATAATATATATATTATATATATATATAATTAGTGATTAATTTAAATATTAATATTAATATTATTATTCATGTATATATTAAAATATATTATAATTTAATATGTAATTTAACTGAAATGTAATAATATAAATGATAATATAATATAATATATATATAATAATTTATATTATTTAATATTTTGTAATTCGTATTATATACTTCAAATTTTTTTATAATATTATTTTAACTAAAATTTATTTTATCATATTATATATTATATATTATTAAGTATTTAAATATATGAAACGTAAGGTAAGTACTTAATATATATACTAATACTTTAGAATACTATTGTGAATACGATCTCTAATATTGTTTAGTAAATATCAGTTCTATATAATTTATTATATTATCGTAATATTATTAATATAATAAAATATATTATTAAAGTTTAAAATATAATAGTTTTATTAGTATATACAATCACTCAAATAATATATATGTCTCATAATGTAATCTTGCTATACTCAAAACTATAATAGTATATATACCAATAATATAATAATAAATATAGTAATATACCAAAAAAATAGTTCTTACATATCTGAATATAACTCGAGTTGAAAATCAAATCGTCTCGGTTAAGTATTAAGGAAGTAGGAAGTAGTAATTTGTACACAGTCGACTCGCTAAAAATGTCGATAGTGGAGAAAAATTTGTGATCTTAGTGTAATGATTTTCGTAACAGGTGAAATTGGTACTCCACAGCATAACACGGGGTGTGCCAAACGGATTATGTTATTTCATTAGTATTGTTTATAAATAATAATAATTATTATTAGTTATTTTTTTTTATGCCATATTATATAATTACTTAACTATACATTTACATTTATTAAGCTTTTAAATGTGATCAAATATATATTTAACATTAATTTCTTCTTATTGATGAAAAAAACTGTTATTTATATAACTTACAAAGAAAATTATTATTCTCATTAGTATTATTATTATGTTACTGATTTTATCTTTTTACTATATAAATCTTCTAAATAATATAAATTAACATACCAAAATTAATTTTATTATTGTATATTAATAAGGAATAACAATGATCAAATGTTCGATTAGTTATATATATATATAAAATATATATATATATTATATATATAAAATTATATACATTTTAGAATAATAAAATAATATAATATCCTATAAATGTTAAAATTAATGAGTGATAATTTTAAATAAATAATATTTAAATAATCTCAATAGTAATAATAATTAATAAATAATAATATTAAAATATAATAATAATAATTATGTATAATTAAAAATAATTAAATTATTATATAAGATCAACTTAAAATTAATAATAATAATAATAATAATAATATATTTAATAAATAATAATATATTTAATATATAATACATAATAAACATAACATAAATTAATATTCATTATACTACTTAACTTACTCTTAATCTAAATAATTAAATATATTAATAAAATAATAATTAATAATATATATTATATAAATAATATATTATATATATAAAATAAATAATAATTTAAATATATTATTAATAATAATTATAATAAATAATATAATTAGATTAAATAATTAATTATAAATAAGTTAAATATAATATATTATATTAATATTAATTCATATATACCGCGAAAAATAGAGTCAAAGGTATAATATAAAAGTAATATAATATTATATATAGTATATATCATTATATTATATATTATATATATATTTTTATATATATATATATATATATATTATTTATATATATTATTATATATTATATAATTTAAATATATATATATAATATATAATATATTTTAATTTACTAATATATTATATTAATATATTATTATAATATATATATATAATATATTATTATATTTATTATATTATATATATATTATTATATATATATATTTTGATATATATATATATATTATTAATTTATATTTTTTTTTTATATATATATATATAATATATAATATATATATTTAATATATATTATATATTATTTATATTTAATATATATAATTATATATATATTAATATATATATTATATATTTATATATATATATATATTATATAGTATTATTAATATATATATATATATATATATATATATATATAATATTATATTATATATAATATATTATAATTATTAATATATATATATATATATATATATATATATTATATAATATATATAGTTTAATTTTATAATTATTATATTATTATAATATTACCATTGTATATATATAATATTAATTAATATATATTATATAATATATATATATATTAAATATATTATATATTATTATATTAATATTATATATTAATTATATTTATATATTATATATATATATATAATATTTATATATATAAATATATTATTAATATATTATATAATTAATTTATATATTATATATATATATATTATTTATTATTATATGTAATATATATATATAATAGATATTTATTGATTAATATTATATTATATATATATATATTATAATATAATAGTATAATATTATAATAGTATATAGTATAATATAGTATATTATATATATAATTTAGTATAGATATATATATTATATGAATATAAATATATAGGTACTCTATATATATATATATGGTAGTATGTTACTAAATGGTATAAAGTATTAATGAATAAAATTAGGATATTATATCTATGTCTTATACATATGATCGTATCCATAAATATAATTACTGCTCACAAATTTAGATATAATAGGTATAATACTTGATATTAGTATCCCAGTTAATATATATATCATATATATTTTATATGATTTGAATTATAACTGCTATATCTCATATATATATATATTAAGTCTATACACTCATATATATTTCCTCAAATATAATTTACATTCTATATTTAGTACTTGCTAAATTCGCTAATAGGGGCAATTTACTCACTGTGAATATACTGCTCATTTCTGTAGGTAAGTGAAAGCTTTTTCTAACTAATTAAAGATAATCATTCTATATATATATTAATATATATAACTATATATTAGTATATATATATTAATATATATATATATATTATATATATATATATTAATATATATAATAAAATATAATATATAATATACTATAAAAATAATATATTATATATATATTACATATATATTATATATATTTATATATATTATAATTAATTCTATTAAGTAATTTATGCTGGCAGTTCATCAATTTATTTTAGTATATAATATTTATTTTGGTTATAATAGAGATGTGTCCTAAGATATGTATTATAGGGTTTTGAACCATCTTACCCTTGACGAGGGGGGGGAGGTTTGGTTACTTCCAAGAGTGTTACCCTCTTGACTCATAACGTTATATAGTGGTAAAAATGGGTAATAAGGCTATAATTTATTCATTCTGTAAAGCTTAGCTTACCCAAAGAGGAGTGAGGTGCGAGTGTCTTGGACACATTAATTATTGCACAAAAATATCTTTGGGAAATCTAATCAATGTCCGATTAAAAAAGGATCTACTCATATTAGTTAGTTTGTTCTCCACTTGGACCGGAGAGATGTTAGCCGGTAGTATGGAGCGCTTCAGTCGGAGTTATTGTGTGTCCATAAGACACGCCTCTATCACTTTTTGGAAAGTTAAGCTAATTCCGATAGGTCAACAATTGTTAATGTTTTTTATCCTGTTTAGCTATATAATCGTTTTGGTCAAGATATATATATATAGGTAACTACTCTTGGTATTATCTATATTAAATATCCTATATAAGTACCATTCTAAGATATAGGTATAGATGTTCAAACCCATCTTTAGTAACCCTATTTACAAATTAATATATATATATATTTATAATATATATATATATATATATATAATTATATATATATATATATATTATATATTATATATATATATTAAATTATTTTTATATACTCAGGTATATATTATTATTATATATATATATATATATACTATAATATATATGGATATATATTTTTTTCAATTATAATAATATATTATATATATATTAGATTATATTTATTTAATAATATATAACGTAAAAGGAAACCAAAATATAAATAACCTATACGCAGGTAAAAAATAATAATAAAATAGGAAAAAATAAATGGTTAAAGGTGTCAAACAAGAGTAGGGAATAAATAGAGAGTGAGGAAAAATATTAATAATAATACTCCCGTGAATATAAAGCGGAGGGCAAATTTATTTGGATCCTGACACTCTCGAGCTTATTATCTCGATCGAGTAGATTTTGTGTTTTCTCTCTCTCTCGTTGAATACTCTGAAGTTGGATCAGATTGTGTAGTTCATCTAACTTTGTTGGAGGCTCGATAATTTAAAGTAGTTAACTGAGTGTCGGCTATATCATGTGCTTTCTGCCTCATAAAACCAAGAAGTTTTGAGTTGTGGAATTATTCCCGGGTGAGAAACGGGATTCTAATCTCTGGTATATTCGAACAGTGCTAAATTGATACGGGATAATTCAAGTCAGTGGATCTTAATCTAGTAATAGGTGGAGGGCCTCACGCTTTTCTGTTTATTTTCAATACTTACCTCATCAGTTTGATTTTTTTTTAATTTAATATTTAGCTACTATATGGATTATATATAAAAATGAATTTCAGTTATTCATTCAATGTTGACTAAAATTATTCTGAAGTTTTTTTATAAATAATTTTTTTAATATAATCCATTTTCAAGTTTATTCAGTATATTGTTCTTCTTTTATGATAAATAATCCGAAATAGTACGACACATTACATAGAAATAAACCTCATAATTAAGATATTTGGTGATAGTATAAATCAGTATATGTTTAAAGTCATTATTACAAATAATGTAAAATAATAGGGGGTGGGCTCGTAGCCGACGTGAGGGGAAGAGTAGAGGACGTTTTCATATATCACCGAAGGGGTTAAGGGGGAAAATTTAAATATAATAGATCGAACTATATTATGAAATATTTGTATCACCACCAGTCACTGTGACACCTCAACAATATAGTACCAAAATTAGCTCTAGGAAGTAGGTTTTCCGGAAGACTCTACCTTCACCTGGAGTGGGTGAGGGGATAAAGTGTTACTACTACCCTTGTATCGATATTCCCCGTGAGTAATAGAACACTAGTTTTAGAGGACGGGCTACCTGAACTTCCTATGTCCATTTTTTATGCGATTTACCCTTGTGGTTTATTCTTTAATGTGTTAAAAATTTTTATAACATAATTAAATACCATAAAAAAATTTAAAAACTGACCATTGTGTAAATCATAAAATATAAAAGGTCCTATATATTTTTAATTCAGTCCTCTCTATAAAATCATAGATAAAAAAATTTATAGTATGAGAGATTGAGAAGTATAGTTAATGAAATCCATTTTTGAAAGAGATTTCGTAAGATCTTGGAAGGATTAACAGAGCAAAGACGTTCTACAAAAATACATAATGAAAAAATTATCAAAATTGAGAATAATATTATAAGAGGTGAGTGGATGGGGTGGGGAAGAAAGTTATGAGAGCGTCTCACTTAATCGAAGCTATATCGGCAACATTCTCCCAGTACAATGGAATAGAGAGACTATGATAAATTGAAGAAACTTTATCAACACTTTACGATATCGTTACAATCTGACAAAGGAAAGAAAGGTGACAGTACATAAGCGCAGTGTTAAATTGTATGAAGATGAGAGACCTGTGCAACCCTCTGAACAACCACATAACATCTTAGATAATTGCGAGGGGTTGGAACCTATGCCATAAGATTTTAATTAATTTTCCTACTGGTAACTTTTTGAACATTTTGAGACTTTCTATATGACAGCGAGATTTATCTGTATGTTTTTCTGGGGAAGAAATATTAAAGGATTGAATCTATAGCAATAAAAATAAAAAATTATTTACGTGGAGATCATATAAATATTTTCCCAATGAATGCAACGTGTAAGAGGTCTAGGCATCTTGGGGATATTATCCAAGTCTGCTAGTCTGCTAATCGTTGAGTATTTAAGAATAAAGTGTGCGATAGGAAGATAGAGGGCTGGAGAGTTTCTTGTTGATGCGTAGGGCGGGCATCACTGTTAAAACAGCATCACTTTCTCCCTCCACAAATCACGTTGAGGATTCTGGCATTATTCGTGAGTCATATAAATATTTTGATCCTTTGGGACAATTTCTATTATCTGATACCATATTTCGATCACAATTCATGCTTGCTTTGAAAAAATTTGATCAATAAATAATAAATTGTGGAAAAGTAGAACGCCTTTTGCGGACTCTATTTGAGTAATATCATCGTCCCTCCAGGATATTTTTAGAAAGGAGATCATTCGTTTGTCACAGAATGGTAGTACCTGAGAATAATTATCCCGCAGTGCTTTGTGGAAATCATTTCGAGATTGACTTACTCTGAAATGAGGAGCATCCCATAGATTATGGAGTCTTTTAAGATCTAATATATTTTCTGTATTGGCTTTCTTGTCTAATTCTTCCCTAAACACGATAACCAAAAATGATAGTCCTGAATTTAATATCTATCCAGACACTATTCTTTTTCATAATTGTTAATATCCTGTTCAATCTTGGGATCATGTAAATCTTTGTGAGGTATATGGTTTGCAATTTATGTGCTCTGAGATTCATTTCTGTATTTAGGACTTCTTGGTGTTTGTATATTGATTGATGTAATTTGCTTGAGAGAGAGGTACAACCTTGGTAAGGTGTTGTTGTATATTTGGTTGATATCTGTCTGAGGCTCTGTATCTTAAAGAGGTAGTATCTAGGTTTGGGTGTTATGTTGATTCAAGAAATGTGCATGTATTCTTATACTATCAAATTATTTCTCATTCCTCTATAATAAAGTGTAATACAGCAACCTTCTTCATTAATCTCTGATATCCACATTTAGTTATTAAAGGAGTGACTGATTAACAAGATTTCCTAGCTAATGGTAAATTAGTTTCTGATCCTTTTTGTTGAAAGTAATAAAATTATTTTAATTCAGATTTTTTTTATATTTAGAGAGAGGTTTTTTTTAATGATGACTGATGAGATAAGTGCCGGACGCCGAAGCTTTTCGACCTTCTGAGGTATTTGTATTATAAGGAAGCTTGTCCACTTTTAATAAGTACTTTAAGCAGACTTCTGAATACAACCACACTGATGGAATTTCATCATTGCAAGATTAGTTTTAACGAGTTTTGATTCAGACTGTCGATTTGCATTTTTTAAATTGTATTATTAGAAGAGGTTAAATACTTAACCGACCAGAGTTACTCTATTATATTTTAGTTATTTTGTTTGTTTAATTTACATGTTTTCATATTCGTATAATGGTAACTTTTAGTTATGTGTGAGAGCAATACTCTATAGATTGTTTTTTATGGGATGATATTGGTTCTACAGCATATTTATTATAATTTCTCTATTTGTATGAATTTCATTTATGATGTTATTTATCTTTCTATTAGGTACCTTATAAGAAGTCTTATCGTTGTGATGGGGAAAACATTTGAGAGGGAATAATACATAATTGCTATTCATGTCTCTTTCTTTGAGATCCGAGAGAGTAGTAGAGAATTATGTGGGATATGTTTAAAGATATAATCTCTTGATATACCATATGCTGATTAAAAAATAGTTACTTGGTGATGAGAATACCAGAGATTTTTAAAATATGGGAAAATAGCAGTATAACGATTTAAGCTATTGGGCTTAAGCAACATAATGCCAGAAAAATCGATCATAATACATGATTTATTACCCTCTCAAATTATCCAATAAACTGATTTAATGTCGTAGATCCCATTCATTGAGAGAGATGAATTTACAATCTTTAATATTCTGCTAAAATTTTTCACTGATTGAACACTTGTAACATCCGAAATTATTTTTAATCGTGGTTCTTGTTCATAAGATTTCTCCATATCTCTTTATATTGTGTTAACATGATTATTGAAAGTGTTTTTCGAACTGAGAGTTGCATTCCACTGTGCGGATCTGATACAGAAAGATCAAATGAAGTAGCAGGACTACGGAAACATAAAAGATATTTTTACAACACGTGCCATACCCTTTCAAGATGTTCGAGATGGTTAATATGATGTAAAGTCTTTTATTGAATAATATATTTGCTTTCGTTTAAATTAGTAATTTTTATAAAACGTAAGAGCTTAGTATTATTATAAAGACAATATAATATTTATAAAATAATAATTATATATATATATATTATATAAAATTATAATATTATTATATAAATAATAATATCAATAATTATATAAAAATAATATTAAAATATATAATTATAAATTAATATTAATAAATTATATTAACTAATAAATAATTAAAATATATTAATATTTACATATTATTAATCGCAAAGTTTAAGAAGTTATTTTTTCCTAAAAACCAGAATATGTGTGTTTAAGAGAAAGAATATGAAAACATAGTAAACAACCACAGTAAGACAATAAAGCAGTAAAAGACATACGCATAGCCAGAAGTGAAGGTAAAGGAGCACTTCTGAGGAGTCTATTTTGCGCTATAGCCTCAATTTTGAGTTATAAGCTTTAAGTAGAAAAAATAATGTTTTTATTACAAAAATTATTACAGTGTTTCACGTTTTTTTTTAGTAATATAATAAATTAAACAAAGTTATATAGATTATTAATAAAATATATAAAATAACTGCTGAAAAACAAGAAAATGAAATGTTATTAACATTGAAATAGAATAAATACAAAGTAATGTAGCTGAGATGGTTAATACAACATAGTATAGAATATCACTTTATAACGTATTACAACTAAGTAAAATTATAAATTTAGACGTTACGCTGGTATTGCAGTAATATATATAAGTCGCCTGCGAGTGCGCTCAGCAGATAGTCAGTTTTCCGGCCGAGGGAGAGCGCAGGCCTGCGGGCAGCGGGTGCAACCCTCGCGTTAACGGTCTTGCATACACACCTATAATAATGCGATCGTTTAGAGAGTTGAAAAATCCGTAGATAAAATCAAGACTATAAAAGTGGGGTACATCGTATCCCTCATTTGACCGAAAATGTGTGCTTTCTTTCAGTGAGAAAACGCACCTAGGCAAAGCCGGGTTCATGCAGACGTACAATTTGAGTGGCCGAGTTTTGTTGGAACCTCAAAAACCTCGCAGCATCTTGTTATTAAAGCACATATACTAGATAGGTACTTACAGATTCCAAGGAGTGTTTAGGAGGTACACCTTGGATAATCGTACGGGTCACCGCAAACCCGGCTCCGAGCATCCGGGTGGATCTGTAACCCCTACACATTTTACATATTCACTCATTTGAACTCAGCCAGTGCGATAGGACCTTCTTGCTGGTCAGCATATTATCTTCATTATTCTACCATTCATCTTCTTTCGTCTTCTTCTTCTACCAAGCTTTTTCTTACTATTTTCTCCACGCGGCAGGGATCCACCCAAATGCGAGAGAGAAGGGGGTCCGGTATAAACTTCATTATTGGGGGTTCTGAACCACTTCAAAAATGAATTCTAGATCACCGTGAAACTGAACAATATAATTGTAAGAGCACCGGGGGGTTCCTTTCAATTTTGTTTAATGAGAGAGGCTGGATGCCACAAGAATTTGCACCTATTCCTGGCAACGTGCAACCGGATTACAGCTCCGGCTCCCGGGCAATTATTGTGATCGCCAAATGAGAAATTACAACATAGCCATTGGACTATTGTAATCATTTTATTCTTCTTCTATATTATCACTCACTTTCATATTATCTAGCTTTCGAGAGTGCCACCTTTTTTAAAAATTTAAAGGGGGCCGGCGCGCCATCCACCACCACTTTGACGCTAGATTTTGAATACAGTTGATAGCACACAAATTGTTGCACAATGATAAGGAGACATGACACCAGAGGTAGAAGGAAGAATACCGATACAGGACTAATAGACTTAACCGTCTTTTAATATAAGGTATGGAGGTCAGTGTACATTTGAGTACTCATTCTGGACCCATAATGAGCCACCGCCGGCATGGGATGGGGACTACTGGCGGATATGCGGGAATACGTAACGTAGTAAGTTTATGGAATCTTATTTTTGAGATCGAGGGTCTACCCCTGTTTTGTTGACACCCAGTCATGATAGGTTTTTAGTACGAAGGGTACGGCACCATCTACGAAAAAACGGAATTCTTAATGTGGTTTTGCATTTTGTCGTTATCTAACAGCATTCGCTAATACGGCGTAAAACGCCTACGCCTCGGCAAATGCGGCAATCCCGACGCTGGGCATATTTTAATAACCTCAAACATACTAGATCAACTCTCGGAGAGATCTCAGACATCTAATAGCTCAAGAAGACAAAAATGTTAGAAAGGGGATTAGGTAATGTTAAATCACTCCATATATTAGGAACAATAGAGAATCGATATTACGTTGTAAACCACAGGATCGATTCACAACAATGGTACGATATGTATACTAAATCGATACAATAAGAGGTGTGATATCTCCGGCACATAACAATATTTTACTGAATGGTTCAGAAAGAGGGGTTCGAGGATATCTTCGTTATTGGAGGAACATCCTAGCAACTTCTGAATATTGATTTAACTTTTCATCTAATAATGCCGCTACTCATCGTACCTATAATATAACTATTGGGAGTAGAGGGCACCTGAATCGGATGTGTTCTAAATGACGATAGGAATTGTATTTGCTATGAAATGGTGTCTAGAGAGAGAGGAAAGGGTATGGTGTAATAACTCAATAGAGTCGGATGGTCAGCTAGCATCCTGCGTTTAATTATACAGAGCGCAATTTCGCCTCCGTACCCGATATAACCTGAGTCGGGTTAGACCACGAGAGGACCGAGGATGTTTATTCTTATCGAATATATATGGATCGGAGGTTTGACTCAACGTGCATAGGTAGTACTAGAATATATAAAGCCTATAGTTCCATTATAGCGCTATCATCATATAGCCTAATATACATACTAGCCTATTATGCCTTATCGAGATGCCCTATCTCACCCGGGAACTATGAAAGTTGTACCTTATTCATACCCTCGGCGGCATCCTCTTGAACTCCCTCTGTGCTTTTGATACTATCAGTTTTTGTTGTTTGTGGTTTCCGGTGTTCGCAATTAACTAAATTCTCGCTCTGTATACTTATCGCTTCCTCACACTCTTCCTCACTTCGCCCATGTGGAGCGTTTCAAGCACTCTATTATCAAACATATTTCACGACTTCATATAACTAATAGTAACGATCTATCGCAATAATACTAAATTGCGCGAGCTTCACTACTTTAAGGCACGGTTTATACTCTGAAACAGCGCGCGAGAGCCGTGAAGCTTGGGACCGGCCAACTATATGGTGATCTAAGGCCGTTTGCCGCCTCGTGGCCGTCACAATCGCGAAACTTCAGGGATATAAACATTACCCAGATTCCCTTATGCTCCCCTCCAATTCCCTCCCTCACTTCCCTTCCCTCCCTTGCCCCCCTCTTAACTCTGCGAGAGTGGATAGTCACCTCTCAGACAAATGAAGAAAAGGAGACATCTGCTAAATCTACATCGGACTTAACGGGACTTAGAACGTTATATCTGCTTCATACACTTGCGCTATAACAAAAATTAACCTCTGTTTGGACACAAATATTTCCTTAGGAAATTCGAGCCTCGCTTCTTCTCCCATCTAGTTTGTATGGGCGGAGACGGTTTACGAAGTATAGAGTGGTGAATATATGATAAATAATATATAATTTATATACATTATATATATATATAATAATATCATATTAAGTTTAATTCAACAACTCTCTGTGTAATTATTTAAATGTTGATGTAAAAACTAAATGTTTAACGAACTTGTACAGTATATATGTATGAATAAATATTCTTTCTTCGTAGCATTATGAAATATCTATACGATATATAAAATATATTATAATTCATATATATATATATATATATATATATTATATATTATATATAATATAATTATATATGAAATTATATGAAAGACTAAATTACCTATATTTATTTTTTAATTATATATGAGGTGTTTATGTCCACTTATGGTGATATAGAATATTATAGTAATATATTAATATATTATTTATATATACCCTATATATATATACTATAATATATATAATATATCAATATTATAATTAGTAGTATATATATATTTCTCAGGCAGGTAAAATGTCTAAAAGAGTCGAGGAAAACTTCAAACCCAAGTCAAATTAAAGGGGTAAAAACAATTCCAAACTGATACAATTTCTCGATATAGATGTTACCAAAAAAATAAAAAATTTTCTAACAGGAAAGTATATCCTGTACATCAAAAGCAGATTTAGAAAAAACCTGTCATTATTCTGTTATTTACTTAGTATATAGTAAAGTGTTTTTTAACATTATTTTAACTAAAGATATACCATAGGAATTATGGAATTTATGATATTTGAAATATACAGTGCTGCTGTTATATATCTTAGTAGATATTAGTTATTATAATTCACTTTTTTTAATATAATTTATAATAATATACGAGTATTAATATATGTAATAATATGTGTGTCGGACGAGTCTCAATTTTATAAACTCAAAGCATCTTCATTACTGACTGCACACACCTAACCTATAAAATAACATAACGTAAATGTAACGTTAACCTTAAACTCTCTATATATTTAAATCATCCTAAGGTATCTGAGAAGCCTCTTATAAATAAACCAATTTGAGTGGGTTGGCTTTATAGCCAAATTCCATTGTATATTACCGCACTTTAAAAGGCTTAGTCTCACACTAACTTACTTATGTGTTCCCGTTTCCGCACCGCTGCACTTTAAAATAAAGGGTATAATAAATAATTTAAATATAATAAAATAAGTTGAAATTATAAGTAAACAACACAGTCTTCTCACAGAATAATTCCAGGTTAACTTAGAGGTTAAAAATAAGGAAATTATATAATTCATTGTCCACAAGTTATTCCTGAACTATTGAGGAAGCACCACCACCACACACAATCCACATCACAGGTAGTTACACATCAACATCGATATATTTTATTATTTAGCAGATTAAATTATAATCATCGAGGCATCACACAATCTCTACACACAACCACACAAACACACACACACTACATATATAATATAATATATTTATATTATTTATTAAATATATAAATTAATTGGTAAGTAAATATTAATAAATATATATATATATTATAATATATAAGTTAAGTAAAGTAAATTGTAGCATAATAATATAAATTAATAATTAATAATATTATAATATTACTATAAAAAAGCGTGTAATCACCTATAAAATATATACTAATAGAAATATGAGATTGAGTGACATATATATATATATATATATATAATATTAATGTCAGAGGTCGATAGCTGACAATCAGATGTAACTCGAGAATCGGGCAAAGCACTAACAGGAAAAATAACAAGTTAATTATTTTGAAATAGCGGAATAGTTCTAAGGAGGGGTTATTAAATGTTTTTTATTTTACTACCATTTATTTTATTTTGCATATATATAATTATCGTACGGGAATATATTATAGTAATATGATAAAAAAATATTTCCACAGATGCTGTCCAAGCGGTGGGAGCAGAGGGGAGGAGACGAAGTCCCCACCGTCGTCCACACGCCGGGAGAGCCGAGAAGACTCCGCGACTTAACACTGCCATCATTATTGCGGATATTAGTCTTCCTATGGTATTTAACCTTTTAGTTATAAGTATATATCTAAAAGGTGTATTAAGGGAAGTAAATATTCTTTTATAATATTATTTTATAGATCTATATATTGAAATAACCATATTTATCTATGGGTAAATACACGCATGTAGAGATGGCAGGACGCTTGGGTATCTACAAGGACCTCTGAAGCAGTTCCGTGGAGCGACTGAGGAAGGACTTCGTTCACCGCCTCTTGTCTCTCTTTCGGGAGCTGATGCCTCTAAATATGGGTGTAGTAAAAAAAAGATTTTTTTATTTCAATATTTCCGAAGATAAATAAAAAAAAAAAAAAATTTAAAATCCGCCCTCCCGTTCGAATTTTCGGCTGATTCAAAATATATAATTTGTTTACATATATAGGTGTTGCCGTTCTCGAGTTACATGATGTCAGCTTTTGACACACTAAGACTCATTCAATATATAGTTATATTAATACACTCAGATAGACATATTAATATATATAATATAGATAGTAATAATTATAAAGAGTAATACTTAATATAGAGTAATACTTAATCCATAAAAATTCATTATAATTTATTATATAATATAGGAGAGTAAATTAATAATAATATATATATAAGTGTAAAAGAATTATAGTTTTATACTTATCAGTATTATTATATATATAATATAATAAGATATAACAAAGTATGTCACGTCGCTATAAAATTCCCGCAATCATCACAATACCTACAGATAAAAATGCTCTTTAGCGATTGTTTCTCGAGGTATTGACACTCGTGTACTAACGTAGTTTGGTTAAAAAGCCAATATTATGATTTTCACGAATCAAAATGAGAATAGCCTAAGAAATACGAGCGTTAAATAGCGTAACTTTAAAAATTCTTTCTCTAAAAAATTTGGAACCAATTAAATAAAGAATTTGACTCGTTCATTAATTTCTTTTCTTTAAACTTTTGAGAGAGAGTAGATAGATGAGAGAGAGGTAGAGAGAAGAGATGAGGATGAGAGAGATGAGAGAGATGAGAGAACGAGAGAGAGAGGAGAAGAGAAGAGGCATATTGTTTTGTGAAACTAGTTTCTTTCATCCATTTTCTCCTTTTTTAAACTGTAGGATGAAATACAGAGTCATAAGAGAAGAAAAGGCAGATTTAAAAGAGGGAAGGGGGGGGGGATTATTTTTGGAGGAAGCTGGAAGACGGGAGTTGGGGAAGCGGGATTTGGTGGAGCCTGGGAAACCTCGATCAGAAATTTAATTGGCTTATAAAGCGTAAAAATGGTTATTTTTGAAGTTTAAAAGATACTCCTATATGGAAGAATTTTATTCGTATTTCGGTAAAGAAACGTTATTTTGGTGTACATTCTCCTTAATATATATATACCGCAGTAAATATATATATATATAAATTATTTTATATATATATATATATATATATATATATTATTATATATTATATATATTATATATATATATATTTTAATTTATATATATATAATAATATATATATTTATTAATATATATTATATAATATATTAATATATATTATAATATAATATTATTATTGTTACAATTAGAAGAGGAGAGAGAGAGAGATTGAAGAGAGAGAGAGAGTAGAGAGAGAGAGAAGAGAGAGAGAGAGGAGAGAGAGTAAGAGAGAAGGAGAGAGAGAGAGAGAGTCTAGTTTAACTATATGCAAGATGAGAGCATGAAATTATGCAAAGAATAGATAGATCCAGGAATGCCTTCACAAAAATAAAAATTTGATGAGAAACAACAGGTTTTCAGTAAATACTAGGAAAATGCTCATCGAGCATTGCCACGTTTGGTCATTGTTGCTGTACAAGGAAGAATTGAACAAAACATAAGCAGATGAAATGAAGCCCACAGAGGAGATGTAGCTTAAATGTGGTTCTGGAAATAGTTTTTTTTTTGGCATTCACTTTCACGGACTAAAAAGGTAACTGATAGAACGAATTCTATTTCAGAATCAGTAAAACTAAAACAGTTCTGATTGGGAGATTACAACAAAATATCAACAAACCAGATAAAAAGTGATGAATTCGCAGAACTATCGGGATAGACGCTAAAGAGGAAAACATTCATCGACGTACATGAATTGATTAACAAAATAGCTGATATGGTAAAGGTTGTATAGTCAGTAAAATCAGAGGTAATTACTGAAGGTCGATAAAATTCCAGAATTTGAAGCTCTCATGGTACTTACAATTAACTCGGATACACCAAGTCACTATTCATATTAACTATTCATCTATATAATAATATATTATATTAATATAATAACTTAATAATTTATATATATAACTATAAATATTAACATATATTATATATATATCTATAAATTATTAATAATAACTATATAATATTATAAAAGATATATATATATCAATTATCACTATATATATATATATATATATATTATAATATATCATATATACTTACTTATTTAATACTATTATAGTTTTTTAATATAATCACATACTAATATATTACATCACTAATATAATATAATACTATATATATATATATATATATACATATTATATTACCTATACATATATATAATACATATATTTCTATCATATCCCAGTCTCCGATACCATCTCCTTATGAGTGAAATCCGCCAATCAATTGCTCTTTCACAATAAGGTATGCAAGAGAGGGCTGACTTTGGGAGCACTGTCCTCATGTACCTTTCTCTGTATCTCCTTAATTGGGCTAAGAAAACATGGTAAGGCTTTCAATGCCGTACATAACACACAATCTTCTTCATCTACTATTGAGAACTAATCTTGTCCATTTCACAACTTATAATTTCTTCTTTGTAAAACATTACCAATTTTTAAACCATTCCTCTACTCTTATTATTCTAGAGATCTCCTTTATTCTCCTGATCTTAATTAATATCATCATCAGGGTTACATTTATTTTACTCTTTTTAATAAGCTTCAAAGAGATTGGGTATATCTGACGGGCGACTTTTGAAAACTACTTCTCACTACCTGAGTGTTTGATTTGTCTGTATACCCAAGGGTCAGCGTGTTCGCCTTTGTAACGGAGTAATGCATCCAACTCACCTACACATGGCGGGATCCATACACACTGTTCCCCTTGGTAAAATGCAGTCTGTCTTTTTTGACTTGTTTTATTCCCTATTCTTAAACTAACTCTCCATTCTATATAACTTCTTCCCTACATAACGACGGTCAGCATCACTCTAACTTATATCTGATCGAAATTAACAATGATCTTCTTCTCTGTCATACATATTTATTGATTACAATACAGGTCAACTATCATACATATACCTACTAGGCATCTATCTCCTCTCTCTCCTCTGCTCTCTCTAACTCCTCTCACTCACACTCTCCTCTTTCTTTTCTCATACTCTCAATCTCGGTCTTTCCAATCTTATCTCATCTCCTCTCTCTCTCATCCCTCTCACCATACTTCTCTCTTCAATTACCACTCTCTACTCTCTCTTCTCATCATCATGATATAATATATCACATATACTATATATAATTATCCATCTATCCTATCAATATATATACTATATATATATTATATTATAAACATTTATATATAGTTTATCTTTACTTTGGATAAGTAGTATAGTATGTAAGTGCTTATTAACAGAATATATGTATGGTACGATCATTCTCTGTCGTATATAATAATATTTTAGAGTATATATATATATTAAACAAAAACCACTATTATAATATATAATATATATATATAATACTCACTTTCATAAAAATCATACTGACGGCTGGAAAAGTGTAGGTAGGTCCAAATATGTACATAAAATTTCTATTAAATCTAGGTAGAGTCAAAAATTTATAGATTTATGTACACTACAATATACAACACAAGATGACTATATTATGTATTGTGCTAATAATTAAAAAAAACTGTTATATCATCGTTATTAGGTCAAAATAAAGTGATGAATGAGAATAGGAATTGAAAGTTTCACTTTTTAGATATCCTCTTATCATCGGATTAAAAAATGTCTATCTTATTTGCAATTATTTGCAAAATTTTGTTGATGACACAAGAGCACGATTAAAAAATATATTTAGCATAGATACAAGATAAAACAGAGTATACTAAATATACATTATTCATATAATAATATATATATAAATAATTATAAAGAAATAATATCTATAATAGAAAAAATTATATATTATATAGAAATTAAAATATAAACATAATATAATATAAATACTTAATTAATATATTAATATATACTAATAAAATATTGTTATATAACATTATTAAATATATATATTAACTAATTATTATAAATATACCCACAATAATAATAATAAAAACTATGTGTGTGTGTTGTGTTGTAGTAGTGGGCTAATAAAACAACCATATACCAAGATCAACTCTATATTTTCTACCGAGATAAAATAATATATGAGAGGGCAACTTGATATATATAATAAAAATAACCTATAACGAGATATTAAACGATATTTCAGAATAATATAAATATGTAATATATCGACATATATATACAATATATAGTATAAAGAAATATAATAAACTAAAATTAGAAAAATATACACCTATACACATGTACGTTGCCTAGAGTGTGTTTAATATATCTATAAAAGGAAAACAAGGAATGCAGTTGTATATATATCATATATAAAAGTTACCTTAAGAGAAATGTTTATTATTCTATATAGTTACATAATAGTAGTATATACATATATTATAATATTATATATGGTACAGATAATATTAGTAGATAAGATTAGGATTTATTATAACCCTAATGTAGGGACCGCTCTGAGTAAATAAATAGTATTATCTATCTATTTATTTATAATTTTTAGAATTGATTTTATGTAATATTTAATAAGTTATTGATATAGAATATAACATAAGTGTTACAAGCGAGAGATAATAATTTAATGAAAAATAGACACTCACTAATCGAGAACATAAGTCCAGGATTTACATACTAATAAATTCATAACATTAATATGAAATAAAGTCTCCATACTAAAAGTGTACATCATTATATTATATATTGTTCTATTTCCCTTTTCTAAACATATATATATAGTTTATTATAATGTAATTTAATGATAAAGCATTATTATCCAAATAGTTCGTTCACGTATGTATACTTATATAAAAGTATAAATTAAGCTTACTACTCATTCCTATATAATACTTTTAGTTCTTTAGTGGATATCTTAAATCACATAATTATATAATTATTAATATATATATTTATGTAAAGATAGTAAATTTATAGAAAAACTATTTTATGTTGGGTTCGGAACTCGATAGATCAATAATATAAATGAATAATATTATAAATTAAATTATACGAAGATATATATATAGAGTTAGTAGGATCAATTGCTATATAATGTATCTAATAAAAGGTTCTCGACCTGCTTACTTATATTTTAGGACAATATTGATGGTTTAAGCATAATTTTAATCCACTATAATATGAGACTAGAATCACAATTGTGGCGGATGATACCCACACGAAATATTTTTTTTCTGAGGGGGGGTCTCTAAACATAAATCGTTCTTTATATATATATATACCGGTATATATATAATATTATATATATAATAATATATATATATATATATTAGTTAACAAAGAGGTATTTTATAATATATATACTAAGATTATTATAATAATAGAATATAAATATGATATATATATATTATAAAAGGGTATCAAATTAAGTAAAATAAACTTACTTAGTTATAAATGTACTGTCGTCATAACCATACCTTATAAAATAAGCTCCGCCTACTTTGCTGCTTGAAGCTCTGGAAACGTACAGGAGACAAATAATTATTTAAATTCATAAGAATAAAAATTGAGATAGATGAGGTTTAATAGTTGAATTAACCGTACAAGTCATCTTCACTAAAAGATCTAGTTAAACACAGTTAATCGTCGCACCATGGGAAGGCATTGATGTGCGAAAAGTCTGACGCATCCACATCATTGCAGATTTTATTTATATTGCTCGAACTGGTATTAGTAATAGGAGGGCTTCGTGTCCATGAGAGCACCTCTCTTCTCGCACTAATTGTTTTTATTTCAAAACCTGTGTAGGTTTATCAGAATATCCTATTCATTAGATTCCCATTAAAGTCCTCATATCTAACTCGAAGCCATACGAAGAGGTAAGCACAAATTTAGCCAGATATATTGATCACAAGCACATATGAACAGTAATTGAGTTAGAGAAGTCTGAGCTAGTCACCTCGAAGAGCAGAATCTGGGAGAAGGAGAAGCCTTACCTCATCCATTTGCGAGTTTGAGCGTGAGCGAAACGTGCTGCGCGAGATGCGAGTATATTCTAACTTTGACCAGTCATATAATTAGCCACTTCTTGCTTATATATATATTGCGTACAATGAGAGCTATAGTTCGCACGCATCTCGCCTCTCATTGTATAATTAAAAGTATATTCTATCAATTCGGGTAAGTTTATAATCGTTGCTCATCAGCAACATGAGAGCTTCCTTTCGGGGATAATGTTGACGCCACTGAGATTACCAGTATATATATCTTATGACCAACTCTGTGCTTCCTAAGACACTTGATATATAAATCATCTCAATAGCAATTGAGAGTGATGGTAATTGGAAACGAGAGAGTGTGGATTGTTGAGAGCGATTAGATTTAATATTCTAGTCGGGTCACGGAAGTTATGAATTATAGGGATAGAGTGTATCATAGAGTGAGTGCTATCCGTTATGAGAGTAATTGTTCATTCTTGTTATCGACGCATTATCCACACTATGCTATAGCATTTATAGATTCGCCACGAGTGGCGCTTCTATATAGCCACTTCTTCTATATGTGAAATCGAGCTGACCATACTTGATAGAGTACATAATGTTGGTCATTTTAGACCTGTCTCGCAAACTAGGCTATACAGCATATGTAGTTTAAACGAGATGCATTTTAATTCTATAAATGGACTTACAAGGTATTTGTTTCCGTAAGAACAGCTGAAAGCAGCTTCGAATTATAATAAAATTAGCAACTTTTATTGAGCGATACTACTCACTTTATACTGATTATGTACCGAATTCACTCTCACTAAAGAATTTACTTTGTCCTCTAGATCTAGGGTAAATACACTTCCAGCAGTGAGGAGAGGGCTATGGCACGCCACATGCAGACTGCAGGCCGCACCCTAAATTCAGACGGACTGAGCTATCATACGACCTATCGGAAATTATCTTATTTATAGATTTCTACCTTATTACCAGCATAAATAGTTATGTTCTATTTTGCTACATTAATACTTAAATATGTTAATAGACTAAGATATAAGCTAAAGTAGGTAGAGTACTTTTTCATAAAGTTACATCGAACGATACTATATTTATGAATTTGACTATCTATATAATGATACTAAAAATATGATTTAGATAACACAAAAAAAAAGAGTGAGAGGAGCACTTATTATCCATAAGCTTAATCATATGTATTTAACGACTTATTGTTTTTTATCGGAGATTGATCTTTTTTATGTATTTTACACTTAAAAAGTTAATAATTAACTATTAATATTATTAATAAGAAACATCTTAAATAAAAGACTTTCTCAAGAGCGGTTTCCTATTTATGTAATAATCCAATCATTTTAATCTCAATTACGCGTTGACAAGAATAAACATTTGTATGACTTCTATGATACTACAGCGTTTACATTACACACTGATCGCTTTCGATTCTCTATCTCGCATCTTATACAAGGGTCTATGAATCGCACTAGATATCTTATTATGTGTATGTGAGTGGTATCTTATTATGTTTTAATGATTTCTGAGATATTATTCGTATAGTTCAAAAATATCATAGTATTATATCATATTATATTATTCCGGATTAAATACCAATATAATAATATAACCTCATCCTTATCAACAATCAATTTTGGTTTTTATGCATCATTTCTTTTTCACTGTACAATTTACGAGTATTCTTCTTACTATAAATATTGTCCTGATCTTCTAGTTTTATCTTGCTGCGCTTTTATTTTTGTATTTCCTCAGAGTATGTTATTATTCTTAGATTACTTCTTTGCGCTACCAAATGACATATCTTTAGGCGTTGATTATTCCTAAGATAGCTAGCTCGCGCTATGTTGTGTGGTTGTTCTTGGCGAGCGAGCACGCCTCATCTGATATCTGAGGACTCTAAATATCCGATTACACTCTACATATCATATGATGATCGTCTTAAGACAGGAGTTTCGCTCCACTTAAACATAGTCACGACACTGTTTGATTAATTAACTAACATGACTTTCAAAAATTACTTTACCAAGAACTATTGCTCTTGTCAATAAATTTAATTATTATCTTATAAGTACCGAAAGAGATTAAGTATAAAAAAATGCGCGTAAAGTTTATATTGACTCAGTGTAGATTGGAACATGCTTCACCTATCATATTCATATATGTTCAGTAATAACTCTTGTATGTGATGCTGAATGAGGTTGCATAGTGGTTAAAGTATCAGCTATACCAGTTGAGCTTATCTTACCTAGGAGTCATTTTGTCAACTGTATACTAGTCACGTAAGAGTTATAGTATGTTCTTGTTCAATTATTGGTATACTTGACTATATGCGGATGTTGAATGCATCCATTCTCTTTATATTTCAGATTGCATAGAATATTATATAGTATAATTGATATTGTATGTATGTAATGTAATTGATTAATGTTAATTAGTTATTATTAAGTATGTAATAGTATTTGTATATGTAAGGTTGAATGTAATGATTGTACTTAGTTATACTTATGTAGTAATATGTATGATGTAGTATGTTATGTATGTAATGTATGTATGTAAAGTAGTAGTAATGTATATGACATAAGTCTGATACTCGGTAATGTATGTATGTATGTATGATATGTAAATGTATGTATGTATGTTAATGTTAATATGTTAGTGTAAGATTAACGTATATATATATATTGGTATGTATGTATGTATGTATGTTATGATATGTATATGTATATAGATATATGTATATTTGATAATGATAATATATCGATATGTATGTATAGGTAATAGTATAGTAATTATGTTATGTTACTGGCTAAAGTTTCCAAGGGAGACACCTTGACAATGTGCTGTGAATGCCACCCGGCCCATTTACAGATTGAAAGTTAATATATTAACTTCTTGGCGTATTTAAAACTCTTGTGAATACTTGGCGCCAAGCATTTCTGTGAATATATAACTTTTTGCCCGCTCTATGAAAACTATATGATATCTTCTGGAGGTGACTCTGGGAGAACGTATATTTTGTGATGTGTCTCTATATATGTATATGTATATGCTATGTATCCATTGAAAAAGGGTGAATAACCCTAAATACTATGAGTATATATATACTTCAATAGACTAGGAGAGAGAGAGATGGAGTGACACGTATCGGCTGCGAAGGCCCACGCGCATTGCTTCCAGTGAGATAATTTCTGAAGGCGCAATATTTCCCAGATACACATTGCAGCCCAAAAGCTCCAGAAAGAATCACTAAGCTGCGAGAATGGTGTAGGAATTGTAAGTAATATTATATATATTATTATAATATATTATTAATATATAATAATTAATATATAATATATATATATATTAATTAATATCATATATTTATATATATATTATATATATATATATATATATATATATATATATATATATATATAATAATAATCTACTTAAATATCTTCATCCACTGTATATTTATATATATATATATATAGTTTATATATATATTATATGATATATCATCACCTGTTGTATAATATCTGTTATCGCATCGCGAAATGATCAACACCCATATAAGTATCTTTATTTTTATGTATAACCTCCATATTTATCTATATATTATAATATATATATTATTATATATATATATATAAATATATATATATATAGTATATATGAGAGAGAGAGAGAGGAAGCAAGAGAATAAACTTATTACGTGTATTTATTAAAGAAACTGGTTTTTTCCATTACAAAACACTCTACCGGTTTTGTTGCTTTTTTTTTTTTTAACTCACTTAGAAAGTCTTTTACTTGTAAACGAAATATATTATAACATCCTAAAACATCAATTAGCTCTTATATTAGCTTGTTCAGAATACATTATTATGATTTTCACTTTTTTTTCACATATTCCAAAAAAAAAATTTTGGCCACATTTTTTCCCTATAATTTTTTTACCTTAATTTATAATTTAAATAATTTTATTTTTT
>JABUQX010023220.1:27500-32327 GCA_015478945.1 Trachelipus rathkii | reverse complement strand
ATATTGTTATCTTTGGCTAAAGAAAAAATTAGTTAATTTTACCCTTTTATTTATTTAACCACTGAAAAATAATAGCAATATTAAAAAATTTACAATAAATGAACAATTTTTTCTTTTTTTTTTTGTTTTTAAAAAAATCCTTCTTTAATTTACTAAAAGTAAGATCTTGAAGCAAAATTTTCATTATTATTTGTAGTCAAAATGCATGACTTTTAAATAAATAAATGAACTTAAGTTTGTAATGCAAAAACATTACATTTCTCCCGTTTCTGAGTTCATCCGATTTTTTTTTAGGAGAATAAATTGATCCTCCAATTCTGAAGTGGTCTTTCACTTTTCCACGGAAAAGGGGACGAGGTTGAATAATTTTCTAGGCAAGGACACCCAAATGCTGAAATGTACCTTTATTCGATGACCACCATTGTAAGGGACTTTTTGAATTTTTAATGTTTTCATATTTTTAATTGGTGAATTTCCTACTTATATAAAACGGTCCTTCAATTTTTCAATGTATGTGTCTTCTCTTGGGAATGAGTCTTCTGTTGCCTGTTTTTAAAGTCTTTTTTCTCTTTAAATTCCGAAAACAGCTTTCAAAACAAGTTAAAATTAGTATCTTCAGTATCACTTTTTTCCGCCCATATCTGTTGATTAAATGACAAAAAGTCTGGAAAATTCGGTTTAAAGTAGTTTGGAAACAGTAGTAGGAAGGGGATTCCGCATGCAAATGACCTTGACCACCTACCTGACCTTTGACTGACCTTGACCTTGACTGTCCTTGACCTTTTTTGAACCCAAATTTTACTGACCTTGACCTTTTTGACCTTCACCTTTTGGCCTTGACCTTTTTTCGCCCAACCCTTTGGTTTCTATGGGTCATTTTTTGCCCACGGTATTTTTTGGCAACCCTAATTTTTTGGCAACCCTAATTTTCTGGCAACCCTAATTTTTAGCAACCCTTCGAAGAAGGGTTGCGCCAGATGGAGGCGAAGCCTCCATCGTACGTATTGCCCCCCCCTATTTTACCCCACCCTAATTTTTTCGGCCATGGGTCATTTTTTACCCACGGTAATTTTTGATGTGTCTTTAGGGGCTTAGCCCTTTTGTGATGTCTTAATCTTGATCTGGTCCCCCGCAGTGTGCGGACCCGCCAGCCGCCGCCAAGCCCGGGCCGCGTTTCCCGCCCTCGCGTGCCGGCCCGCAGCACATTTTTCGCGTTGCCATCGGGTTCCCGCCGTCAGCCCACCGAACCGCTGGGACGAATCCGCAACCCGAAATAAAAGGTATCTTCATAGCCCGAACGTGGATGTGAGCGTATGTCAACCGGAGTATCCCGGGTTTCCGGTCCTTCAAGTACTAATTACCAGAGAACTTCACATCCCTAATGGTGACGTGAACCTCTGTATGTTAAGGTTTCATACCTTCATCATACAATAACACCTGAAGTACATGCGCTTAATACACTGCGCTATGAGGACACCTACAATTTTCTATCTTTATAATCGTAATACATTACACATTCTATGACTTTACACAAATAAAAAATAAAATCGAAAATTGTCAACCAAAATAAATAAAAATCAATTATTGGCAATACAGATAAATAAAGGGGAACACAGATAAATAAAAATGGTAATGAAAGAGTAATACAAATAATATGATTTTTATTCTAGTTAAAAATACATATATTATAAAAAATAAATATTTTATTTTAACAATATATACATATATTATATTTGTCATACAAGAAGATTATATTTATCTTTACAATGAAAATTAACGTTCCATCATACCCCTGTGCTACAGTGCGGGCACTACCTAGAACAAGATTCCGCTTATTTGAAGTGTGGCGAAACCTTTTTATGCCATTTATTAAAGTGACATTACCTACTTTATTGGCCCGCATTTTCATATCAGGAACCCTCACTTCACGGTAATGTTTATCATTATTTACGTGTGGCTGAGCGGAGTCGTCTAGATTATGGATGTCTTTGTGAAGTGAAGATTCACCATCTTCACTCATCATTTGCGTAACAGCTAATGCTGTTACATCTGTATCCTTGATCATGTTGTAGAAGTGGTTATCATCGTTTAAGACCATCCAATCACGATTCTTGGTCTTCTCCACATCCTTAATCATCTTATCAAAGTTAATCTTAGCCATGCCTTGGAAATTAATTATGTGTTCGGTGTCTTTGTTCAAAGTTAATCCTTTTGCTTTTAAAATGTAAGCAAAACTTGAGTCATTCTTCTTTATCCGAATGGCGTAGGATTTGGGACCTGTGCACACGAAACTATCAGCTACATCCCCGGGTCCTATCTCGTCCGTCAGGTTTCCTAAGAATTTTCCCGTATCAGGAATATATTGGCCTTTACGGGCTGTGAAAACACAGCTATCGGTATCACAGTATAGTACACGCTGACCTAGAGAATCGAGGAGTTTATATAATTATCCTAGCATAAGCTGTGGTAAAGGAGGCAACAGCTACATTTGTGGCCTTTGCCGTTTTATTAGTGAAGCCTGTATGTGTGACTTCAACTATATGTTTATCACCAGCTACAATGATATTTCTAACCTTAAGATCCGCTCTCTTCATTAAGTCCCAGACCTGGGCGTAACTCGTGCATACGATATCCTCATTCATGGGAATACGTTGAGCTAGTTTTCCCCATAATGAATTGAGGAGCAGCTTGGCTATATATCGCATTCCAGGATTACTTTTAATATTTACTGGATCAAGTGATACGCCCTCGATGTCCTTGAAATCTCGCAGGTATTGAAAGAATTCTTCACAGTCTTTATTGGTTATTCCATCCGGTAATCCCGAAGCCTCAGTTTTCCATTTCAAGAATGTTTCAATGTATTTGCCGAAAATGTCATTTGAAGGAGTAAATGTCCATATTTCGTGGATCTTTTTAATCTCATAGCCTTTCTTTACAGCTAATTCCAACTCAGGACTGCAGTATACGCCTTTTAACATACGCTGGTTTTCGTTGTGTCTGCACTTGCCTTCATAACCGGATGCGCTGCATGTTCTACAAAGTGAAAATATTAAACGATTGTCATAGCGGGCAGGGAGGACAGGAGTGTACAGATTCTTAGGAGGTAATACCGAAACATACGAGAGTCCGAAATAAGTGGTATTCATTTCTTGAACGAACTTTTCTATGGAAGGAAGGTCCCTACCTACAAGTTTCGTGGGTGTCCCAGCTGGAAAGGGTTTTGTTTTCTGGACAAAAGGATACAATGAAGTGAAGTCTAGGTACTTCAATTGTACGCCTTCTGTCGGTGGATAGTAATAGACGAAGGGCTCTGTACGGCCACCGTACAAAGCTGCACCTACCTCTAGTTTCGCATTTGCAAGTTCATTTCCAATTGATTGCACGTATCTGCCCAGCTTCTCAGTCCGTGTTTCGTCGTTGGTGTTTACAACAGTGACCTCACACTCTTTTTTCATTTTAGCCCATTCGCATTCCCATATTCTAATTACTTCATAACCTTGGGCTTTATAATCCGCTTCTTGTCTCATGGTCTTGCTGTACCTATCAAGACTTGACACGCCATGGAGACTTTCTAAACCTTTCTTACATGCTTGGTGCCCATGAAATACACAGCCGTGGAAGAGTAAGACGATCTTCTTCATTGCTGTACCAGTTGGAGGAGGGGGTCGTCTGTTATTCAGTTCTATCATTTGTTCATTAACGTTGAGTTGCCGGGACGATAAGAACTCGTTAAGGTCAAAGGGCACATGGTCTTCAGCTGGAATTTCAACGTAGCCGTCAGGCTTTAGGTACCTGTTTTTGATTTTAAATTTACGCTCGCCACCATTCCTTGCATGTTCGATTCGACGACCCTTATACAGCTCCATGAATGTGAGCCATTTCACACCATCATACGAGTAGTTTGAATCATCAGTACGTCCTATATGGGCCAGTGTATTTTCAGGCATATAGTGCATTTTATATACCATGAACGATAATGCAGCAATGGTAGAACAATCAAGTAGACAGTCAACTTTATGATCCTTAAGGAAGATACCCCTGAATTTCTCGAAGGATTGACGAAGAATATTAACATCTTGAACGCAGTACGTTGTACATTCCTTCATGATATCGTAGTCCTTATTGTTAAATGTTTGATACCAACGTTCAAAATCAGCCTTTTCACTGTCGGACATGCGGTGTGTCTCAAAGGTTTCCTTATCCGGAATTTTTCCCTTGTAATTTATATTCTCAAGGGTAAGAAAACGGTAAGGAAAGAATCCTTTAGAAAGCTCACCTGTAATGCCCATGCACTTAGGTAGTTTTTTCAAGGCACAAGGCATAAACATTAGCGTGTCCTTAAACTGGATGTTGTGGTTAGCTGTCATAGTTATTATTTTGGTTCCACGCTTCACAGGGTTGGAAGATATGGAATGGACGGTAGGTCTGGCAAGCAGTTTTTGCTGTAAACAAACTGATTATCGAACTTACCGCCATTATGAGCCGCAACTAGTATGTTTGACTTCTTGTGTTTTTCAGCAAATCTGAATATATAGTTGAGAAATAGATCGACAGGACACTTCTCATACTCACCGGTTGCTTCCAGATTCAGCTTGAATATTTCAGTTCGGACAGTTCCACAAGTCTCACACGGTGATGAATTGTCTAGTTCTTGCTCCCCGCAGTTATTGCATACTAACATACTCACTAGAATATAGGGTAACATATCTGTTTTTATACGTCCTCCTTCCTCTTCACGCCTATTATGATTATAGGTTTCGATATCATAATAGAAGGTAAAGGTTGGCTTACGCTTCGCGAAAGCATCATCTGTAGGAACCTTGATTT
>JABUQX010023220.1:15000-22500 GCA_015478945.1 Trachelipus rathkii | reverse complement strand
TACATGTATAATGCAGTACTCGGTCTGCGTCATCTTTTTGCTCATGCCAAGTTAAGGGTTTATTCTCCACAGCAAGTATAACCCTCTTCAGCATAGTAGGGACGTCATGAAGTATATCCAGCTCACCAAACCTTTTACGAATATGTTTCTCTGCCAGGTGACTCGCTCGAGAAAAAAAAGTGTCACGGTTTCTCGCAGGTTTTACACTTGCTTTTTTGATCTTAAAGATATTTATTACTTTAATCTTCATTGGTTCGCAATATCAGTCTTTGTATATCAAAATCCTTACACATAATTACTCATATCAAAGAGGTCGTTTAAATGACTGAAAATAGCAGGCACACCGAATTAAAATAAGACCGTCGCAGAGCAAATTTCTTCAGATGAAGTATTCGTTGTTAGCAAATGTGCTTTCACCATTTTTGGCAATTGTAGTCCTTTTCAGATCACGAGTATCTTTCACCTGTAATATAGTTTCAACACATTCTCACATTCGTGCTACACCTTCATCGCGAATAGATTGGTTGGTGAAATTTTCTATGTCTGATATTTTAATAATTCATTTCACATAATCGCACTTATACTCTGGGTCGTATCAATGTAACATCTGGTTAACTAGTTCAGTTGTGAAATCAGCGAGATTATTATCAGGATGTAAATCCAGGATACTGAAGATGGTAGAGTTAAATAAAAGTGATCTAACCTCTCCATGATTATAATATCAACTGATTAATGATTCTTAACTTCACTTGCTTTTATATAAGTATTAAACTTAGCAGGATATCCCATCCATTTCACAAGTACCTGTTTATTTTTTCCTTTGCCTCTAGTAGCTAATATTTTTTCAATTTTATATTCGTGAGTTGCAGGATTGAACCTTACTTTTTGTATTTCTTGTTTATAGAACCCTCCTTTTATTTTTTCACCATCTAAATCCTCCAGATAATATAACTTTAAACTATCACGACGGTGCGACCGGATATTGTGAACTTTAAAAACTTCCGTAGTCCAACCGGCTTCATACCCCTTTCTGAATCTTTCTTCTGTTCGAGATACTCTTACATAATCGTTTACCTTTATTCCTGAATTATCTTTTATTTTGTTTTCTTTTTTTGTCCTATACGATTTGTTAATGAACCCTCTTCGTTTTGGTTGACAGTTTCTTAAAGGAGTTGACTTCTCTATAGTTTCTATGGTAAGACACTGTTATAGGAAGAGCACAGATCGCTCCAGTATTATCAATGATATTTGGAAAAGTGTCATCGTTAGTAAAATACCATATGCATGCGCTCTTAATAGTTACGTGTGGACTCTTTTCAACTATAGCTGCTTTGTTTACGGAAAATGTATTGTAATAGCTTATACCATACTCCCAGAGCAACTCCTGAAACTCTCGGCCCTTGAACTCCATTCCTGAATCTGTCCAAAATGATTTAGGTGTTCTCCGCTCGTCCTCTATAATTTCAAGTACAGCATCGGCAACTGTAGCTGATCTTTTATCTTTTAAGGGTTTCAACCATAGGTATCTAGAGTATACATCAATAGTAAAAAGCACGTATTGAAACCCATCATTATAAGAACTATATTTAATCATTTCCGTTAAATCTAATTGCCATACACTATCGAGATGGGGAGCTATGGTTTTCCGTGTAGGAAATTTTTTTCGTACAGGCTTATGTAGAGTAAATGCCTCCTCTTCGCCCTCTAAATATTTTTTTAGCTCTTTTTTCTCAATATCAGGATATCTTAATGCGAATCTAGTGAAACCCCCAAAACTATTTGGTTCTCTCAGGTTGAAGTAATGTTTATCAACTACCTCCTTTGCCCCCATGCTAGCTACTGATCAATATGGTAAAAACGGCTTATATATATTATATATATATATATATAATATATACTATATAATATATATATATATATATATATATATATATATATATATAGGTAAAGTATATATATATTATTATATATATATATATATACTAACAAAAATAAAATAATAAAATAAATAATAAAAATAAATAACAAAATAAAATAGAATAAACAATTAAATAAAAATCTAAAATAAAAAAAAATATAAATAATAAAATTAAATAAAATAAAATAAAAAAAATAATATATATATATATAATTATAATATATATATATATAATATATATATATATATATATATATATATTATATTATCATATAATTATATATATTTGTACAATCAAAAATAAAAAGGATAAGGAAATGAAAAATATAAAAAACATTTTATTTACACTGATGCAATAATATTTACACTGAAACCATAATATTTACAGTAATAATAATAATAATAATAATTAGGTTTATTTGAATATATTACTTTAATGCATCGAGAATTGCCTGAGTCGTTTCAACGTAGGATTCTAATCCTATGCCCTTCCATCTCCTGTAATGAACATATACATTTCAGCCGCTGAAATCTTCAGAGTATGATTTTTACATCTTTCCCCACTCATTTCCTGATTCCAAACAGGAGTAAAACGATTAATGTCTACGACCTCTATCATCTTAGCAACGTTGTTAGAGTTAAACGAAAAACTGTCGCTGTAGATATTGTAAACCAATCGATAAGCTGTGTGTATGAGGTCTTCCAGTGTATTAGTATCTTCTAATCTATGTAGGAATTCATCGTTCATCTTTAGGAACAACTCGATGGATTCTTTACCACTTATTGTAACTGCGTGTGGGCTTGGTGAGAAAACAGATGACGCATTACGTCGCAGCCAGCAGCCTATATGTACCCTCGGAATGTTTTCATGTAAGGAAAAAACCAGGGTTAACCGCTTGTGATCTTCATGTCCCCCTTGTGATATAGCTATCCCCCATTCATTTAACAAGCTGAAGTTCATGTAGTCTTTGGACTTCCAATCCGAAACAGCTTCCATGATGATGGTGAGACTTTCTACAGAGATGAATAAAGGCTTGTTATAAGTCGGTAGGGGGGATAAGCAGGTAATGTAGCGGTCACCTGATGGCCTTCTTCTAAAACGTAAGATAACAGCGCAATGCTGATGCACCACAGACCAAGACGTTAGCTCACTGATCGTGATATTTCTAACTAAGCACGTCATTTTGGATGTAACACAACTACTAACCAATGGAAGGTAGGAATACAAATATATGGTGATTTAGAGTGCGACGTGTCTTATATACATGAATAAGAGGTGGGCGGAGCTTATCTAGCTCCGCCCCGTTTGTTGGCTTACGTTCCCTCAGCCAATCATCTGATTAGGCTTAAGAGTTATGATGGTGAAACATAAGAGGCGGAGTTACACTTTTAGGCCTAATGGAGATAACGTCGTTCTTGTACATACAAGAATGTGTCTGTGTATTCTTGTATATTCCTGTCCGACGTGGTTTCTGAATATTTTATGATGAGAGTGATTCAGCTGTATCTTTGTATTCAAAGGCCGTAATGTATATTACATTCTTAACCAGTTTCGCGCTAATTCATTTCGCTTTTTTCTTATTACTTGAGGACTACTTATTGTTTTGCTCTTACGATGTAATATTCCCTTGTAAGGTCGTTCATTAGGACCTACAGGTTCGGAAACCGATGATTGATTATCCCAATCCTGTAGCCTCTGCTTATTATGAATTAAGCTGCGAGGAAAATTGATCCCCTGTAACTCGCGTTTAATGACATCCCATCCTGGTATAGGCTTCTTTTTCCAATCCCGAGCTAAGTCTGAGACCAAGTCTACTATATTTGATCCTTGAAGGGGTTGATCATTAACTACAATCTGTCCCAATTCGTTCCAATTTAACTGATCTTTTAAAGTATCATATAATGCGTTTCCTTTATTCTTCAATGTAGGTGGCAAGCTGTTTTCTAAAACCTTTTTAAAATCCTTTCTTTCATAGTTACGTTGTGAAACTTCATTTGAAATAGGATGCATTCCTGTATACTTGTCTTTGACTTCTAATAATTTTTGTAATATTTCCTGATATTTCATCCTTTTCTCGTCTACATTAACTTTTGAAGTTAATATATCTGATAATTCCTTTTCAAAAATACGTATCTGTTCAATGCGGGGATCAAGAAGTGTTTCGGGTAGCGGATGAGGAATAACCAGAGAATTATCCTGTAGCTTTGTATATTGTTCGAAGGGGATTACTACAGCCTTCTTCATTCTTACGCGTGATTCCCTGCTATCAGTTTAGACAATAAAGGGCCAACTACGGAGAAGAGTAATGGAAGGAAAACCCCACCTCCCTGTTGTAACAGTTTCTTTTTATGCTTTAAATTCTTATTCGTCTTAACTTTACGGACAAGTTTACGAATGATGTTGCTGTGACGACGTAACTTTCTCTTCTGACCAGTTTTCAATGGTATGACCTGTTTTACCATATTTAAACAGATCTCGCAGATACAGTTTACAAATGCAGTGTTTTTTAGTAAATTCCCTTTTTCTTTTTTACTAAGTTTCTTATAATTTTTCATCAACGGTAAATATTTCTTTATCCGCATTATCCAGGAATATAAACAGTTTCGATTTCGGAAGGTAGAATGTTGGTGCGGAGCAGCAACTCTGTATGTGTTTTCTAGGGTGAACGTTACGCACATCAAATAAACCGTGTGGTGTCGAGGTACCTCTTATATATACTTTTAAGGAAACTTCTTGTCCTTTGAAGGGGCAAACTTTGATGGCTAGCACGTTGATCTGACTCATGTCGCGTCTCTGTCCGAAAAGAATCAATCACGTGTGTAATTCAATGAGATACTACGATATGCTTGCTTTGGTGAACAATGTTCTGGGTTCTTATGAAGAACCCGAGATATTTAGATTGATGAGAATAAACTGTAAAATGTTCGGCTACCTTCAATATTTTCACCTTGTGCGTGAGGGTCGTCCAGTATTATATACTTATGTCCTTTTATGGTTCTTCTAACGATTTTTACGTTCATTAGAGCCTTCATTGGAAATGATAAGGTTTTTATATTCGTGTAAAACTTGCTTGAAATACGTTATAACACACATAGTTATTTTGCACAGGAAGCTCTTCAGAAATACTTAATATCAACTAAAATAATTTTAGTATTGCAAATGTTTTTCCACATCCAGTTGGACCGGCTATAAGACACGTTGCAGGTGTACGGAACATGAATTTATGCACGTCCTCCATGATTGGTAGCTATTAGTTCAGTAAGGATGTAGTATGCATGGATTTCCTTTTTAAATATATTTATACGTTACCCTAAAGGTACGTTCTACGGATATTTCAAACTTACTCTTTCGAAAGCTTTACAAATATGCCACTCGTTCAGGTCGTTTTCCAATAGGTATTCTCTTAGTACATACACCCCATCTCCTAATATATATGTGAAAAGATCACGTATAGAAATCATAGCATGTTTATTTTCTGGTCCATCAGTGTAAATAGAATCACACCATTGTTCTTTAAACATTGAAATAAATTTATGCACATCTATGGAACTCAAGAAGTATTCAATAATATCTTCAGAGTTAGCCGTAAGCATTTTCTTAAATGTGTAGTATTCCTGATACAGAATATAATGTGCTGTATTTACGTGATTACTCAACATTTCACCCCTTTCACTCTGTAATAGTACCCTCTTGCGAATCTCGGACATATACTTCAACTGTTGTATTCCTGTAATAAAGAATCCATACCGTGTGGGTTTAAATGTACGCAAGTTATACGCTCTCCACACTCTTACCTCCATTCGGCTTATGTCATGTTTCATTGAAAACTCGATAGTGAGTTGTTTAGGTTTCCTCTTCGCACTCTCACTGATAACTACTTTTGTACCGATTAAACCTGAAGGTTTATTAATGCTGGGCGAAATGAATGTTTCGGCATGTAAACATACATTAAGTAGTTCTTCTGTATTCATAAATACCCTTTGGTTACTATAGTATGCATGGGGACTAATACACGTGTAAAAGTCACTGCCATCGAGATTTCTTTTATAAACAATTGAAACTCCACAGTCTGGCAGATTTTCCTTCCACTGTACAATGTCCTGTATAGAGATGAAACGGTTAAGTCTGAGCATGTTGAACAACGGGAAATAGCAAGGTTCGATAACACTTCCTCCTTGCTTGAAGGTTACAAGGGAACTGAGGGATCACCAGAATATATATATATATATATATATATATATATTATATATAATATACTATATAGTATATATATTATATTTATTATATATAAATAATAATATATATATATAAGTATAATATATAGATTCTATGTTGAAAGTTATATAAGAGGTTTGCATGTATTATATTCTAAAGTCATTCTTACGAAGCCTTTTGAATCCGACAGGGATGCATTTTCTAACCAGTGCGTCTCATGTTGTTGTAATCAGAATTAAATCTTCAAGTGTCCCCCAACTCAAAGTTAGTGTGCCTTAATTAGTAATTACGTATCTGTCAACCCAACTCACTCGTTACCAATAGCGATGCACCTTTAGAGTTTATAGTAACTGGCTCAGGGGCTTTTAATCATTCCCTGCGTACATCCATTTATACTCTGAAGTGAAACTTACAGAAGACGAACAATCTACTACAATCCGATGATTCATGTCTTTACACTGAGAGTAACTCCTGTACACCGCTTTCATCAGCGGAAATATTCCTTGAATGAAACACCTGTTAATGCAGCTACAGCCTTGTACCCTTACAAATGCTACATCAACAATCTTTTAAACTTTAGTGAAGATGCGAAACAATCCCACCTGCAATCCTGTGGGTTCTACAGCTTTAAAGATGTAGATAAGCATATTGACAGGGCTGCGAAATCTCCAAATAACACATACGAGTTTTACGGTCGACTAATGGGGGATCTACTTAATCAGGAGCGACTTCTACTCCCAGGGGTGGAACTTAAGTTGAAATTGACTAGGGCAGCGGCTCCCCAGTTTGCATTGAAAGTAAGCACTAAAAACGGAGTACGAGTTCTCACCATCCCCAATTATTCAATGTTGGAGACTATATTTATGTAACGCAAGAGTTGAACTCACGGTAACAGACATCTTGAAATTGAAAAATCACTTCTTTCCTCAACCGCAAAGTACCCCTTGATACGCGTGGAGACAAAGATTTTTAACTTTACACCGGGCCTGTCAAATATTAACATCCCCAACATTGTTAACGCTACTCTACCCTTGAAAGTTGTAGTAGGTATGCTTGAGCATACAGCTGTAACAGGCAAGTATAAAAAGCCATCCTTTAAATTCCAGCATTTCAATGTAAAACGGATGCACAGTCTCAAGGTCGATGGGCATTCACAACGTAGGGATTACGAAAGCGGTCTTATAGTCACCATTCCCTATGAGTTGTCGCTGTCGCTCTCGCCCTTTCTACGACTGAGAGCTCAAACTGGTGCAGATTGTAGTGATACAGGAACGGTATACACTACAAGTATTAACGTGGCATATTCTAATTATTATTATGCTTATGAACATAACAGCCGACGCTTCTCTTCATCTGCCTCTAACTC
>JABUQX010023220.1:0-12500 GCA_015478945.1 Trachelipus rathkii | reverse complement strand
TTATCAACATAAAATCAATAGTGACCATTTGATAAATTGGAACAGCTCTAGATTTCTCTTTGCATCATCCCTCCGAACCGAAAATCGATTAATAGAATCCTTTCTCATCAAAAATCATAACAATTTCAATATCTCAGAAGGTTTTTGCAACATAGACCTTATAACAAATAATTTTCTTAAAACCCTTTTCAAACCAGACCTTTAATCATGCAGTTATTATTCTTATTTTATATTATTATTATTATATATTATTATTATATTATTATTATTAACTATCACTTTATTATTATTATATTATTATTTTATTATTACATCATTTTATTATTATTATAATTATTAATTTTTATCATTATTTTAATATTTTTTTTATTATTATTATTATTATTATTATTATTATTATTATTATTATTATTATTATATTATTATTATTATTATTATTATTATTATTATTATTATTATTATTATTTATTTATTTATACTTATATTTATGTTTTTATTTACATTTGTTTATATTTGTTTATATTTAATTTTATATTTATATTTATATTTATATTTGTTTATATTTTTTTTTTTTTTTTTTTTTTTTTTTTTTTTTTTTTTTTTTTTTTTTTTTTTTTTTTTTTTTTTTTTTTTTTTTTTTTTTTTTTTTTTTTTTTTTGTTATATTTGTGTTGTTATTATGTTGGTTGTCCTTCATGTTTATATTTTATTCATCTTAATATTTATATTTGTTCTATATTTATGTTTACTGAAGTATTTCCCATTATTTCATTTATTTTTGTAATAGTGTAATATATTTATTATCTGCTCATAAACCGCCAACAGACACTTTTCTGCCTCGTAGGTTACCACCTAATTCCCATTTTTTGCTTTTCATTACATTATATATTTTTAACATGGACGTACTGAAGAAGGACACGGAGAAGTGTCGAACGTTACGCCTCCCCCCCCTCTCTTTTAATATCTCACGATTAAAGTGCTAATTTTTTTTTTCTTTTTTCTTTCTTAAAATCTTTGTTATATTTGGTGGTTTTTACTTTAATATATATATTATTATATAATATTATGTAATTATATTATAGATATTTATATTCAATATATATATATACATTTATATTATATTGATATATATATATTTAATATTTATATATTATATATTTAATATATATAAATAAAAATATTTAATAAACTTGCAATTTTTTCATTATCAGAATCAAACTCCAAATTATATATATATACATATAATATATATATTTTATATATATATTATATATATATATATATAGTATATACATCATTATTATATTTAATATACTATATATATATATATATATCAATTTGAATAATAAATAAATATAAATAAAAAATAAAATAAAGTAAATTAATAGTAAAATAAATACAAATAATAAAAAATAATAAAAATAAAAATAAATAAAAAATAAAAATTAAATACAAATAATAAATAACATAATAAAAAAGAAGAAATAAAAAATAAAATATATATAATAAATAAAAAGTAAATAATAAAAATAAAAAAATAATTAAATAAAAATAATTTAATTTAAGACTTGCGCAAGTAATTCAATATATTATATATATATATATATATATATATATATATATAGACGTCATAATATATATATATATAGTATATATATAGTATATATATAGTATATTATTATATATATACTATTAATTTTAAATTAAGTACAGTTAATATATAAAAAAATAATTTAGTTTATACGCCGGCAAATCATGCCGCCAAAGATTAATAATATATATAATAGTATATTACTATATAATTATATATATATATATATATAATACTATATACCTATAGATATATATATATATATATATATATATATATATATATTATATATATATAATATATATATATATATATACTAATATATATATTAGATATAAGTACATGTTAATAATAAAAAAAATTTATTATAGTGCGCGGTTGCAAAATATGCCTCCAAAGCATTAAATAATAATAATATATATATATATATATATATTATATTATATATAATATATATATTATAATATAATATATATATATATTTATATATATAATATATATATAATATATATATATATATATATATATATATAATATATATATAATTATATATATATAATTAAGTACAAGTTAATAATAAAAAATAATTTCTATTTACTTGCGCATTGGCAAAAGGCCTCCACACGATTAAATATAATTATTATATATATATATATATACATTATAATATATATATATAATAATATTACTATTATATAACTCCACCTATATATATATATATCATATTGGAACTCTCAATATATATATAAGTATATATATATATATATATATATATATATATATATATATAAATATATATATGAATTTATATATATATTAATTAAATATAATATATATATAATATTATATTATAATATAATATAGTTTTAATAATAAAAAATAATTTATTTTTGCGCATTGGCAAAATATGCTCCAAAGATTAATAATATTATATATATATATATTTAGTATATAATATATATATAATATATACTATATATATTATATATTATATATATACATTATATATATTATATATATATATATATTAGTATATAAGGTGAAAATAATAATAACAAAAATATATCTTATTATTGCGCAAATTGCCAAGAATTATGCCCCAAGAATTAATACTTCACTTATTTCTGTATGAAGTATTATTATTAGTATATTAGATCCCTAGTATTATTTATCTCTCTTATATTCTAATATATATATATATATATATTATATTATATTATATTATATATATAAATTACTATATATATATATATATATATATTATATTATATATATATAATATAATATTTATATATATATTTATATATATTATATAATATATATTATATATATATATAGTGAAACCTTACCTAATTTAAATATTCACCACGGTGATTTTGAATAGCAGCTAACTTTTCTCACTGTGAAGTTAAATACACTTTTGATGATGATTGTCAAGCTGCGCCCGCTTTTATATGTTGCCCGGAGAAACTGTGGGCGTTCTGCAGCTACAAGTAACATCCTCTTGGCGGTCTTGAGAACGGCTTTACATCGAATAATCCCCATCCAGGGTAAACAGATAAAAGTATTTTTATAATTAGAAAAATATCTGGGTTTATCTTCGGCCTGCCGGAATAATTAATTCATTTGGGTTACCTTTTTGAAAAATATTTTGTGAATTATATTTTTAAAATAATGAAAGAACAATAACACAGCACGCTTCGGAGTATTCGAAGGTTGCATATCTGCCTTAAAAAGATCAAACTACTTGGGGTGATTAAAATTTCCTAAAAAACTTCGATCAGAATAATTTTGCATAAATATTCTGAAGCATATTAGGTTATATTTTTAATATCTCCTAAAATAAACAAGTAATAAAATGGCTGTTTACGTTGTAATCCACAAAGGGTTTTAAAAGCAGGAGATAATTTATGCGTATCTTTTCGATAGATGGACGATCCTGATGTTGACCTCAAGCTCTCATAAATACTTAAATAAATTCGAACGAAATTTTTGCATTAAATTACTTCATTGAGGAGATACGGTAATATTTTTTGTAATTAACGGAAGATAAATAAACAGATCAGAACTATCACAATCCGAAAAGGTCAGATGGGCAATCCTGATTAGTTGACCTTAAGGTAAATATAGAAAAATACACAACCAGAAAATTAGAAAAGGATGTTTACCATCTTCGGAGAATACATTTTAATACTTTGTTTGACCATTAGCATAATTATTATAGTCTCCTATAATGTAAAAACTCCTCCTTATTACAAATGACAGATGTGATTCGCTAGGTCAATTACAGTAGGGCGGGGCTATCCATAGGAATTGGCGTTTAGAACGTGCGCAACATTCTCTCTCTCGCTCCTCTCTCTCTCTCTCTCTCGCTCTCCTTCTCTCTCTCTCTTCTCTCTCTCTCCTCTCTCATATTATTATATATATATATAAATTATAATATATATAATATAATATATATATATATATTATATATAATATATTATATATATAATATATATATATATATATATATATATATTATATATGAATTATTTTATTATTAAGTTCAAAAATATTGATATGATTAATAGCCCTATTCATTTCTATATCTATGTATTATTATATAAACTTGATATATTTATTCTATATTATATATTATATATATGATTATTATTATATAGTTATTAGTATATTAGTATATATATATATATTGATTATTTTTATATACTTTAATAGTTATATATTTATTTATATATATATATGATAATAGGTATATATTATATATTATATATATATATAATTATATTAAAGTTATATACACTATTGTCTATGATATATTATTTATATATAGAGATAAGAATTATAGAATATGATGATAGATTTTATAGGAGACTATTTGAGGATTGAGGAGTGAGGTTGCAGAATAGAGATGATGAAGGATATGATAGAGAGATAGAGACTTGAGATGATAGTGAGAGATAATAGCTATATATATGATATAGAGATAAGGATAGAGAGATGGGTGATAGTAGAGGAGAAGATATATGAGGATGGATTAGATGGGAACGGCGCAGCCGGATAGTTCGCTCATTTCACCCCGGTAAGAAGTATGGCTGAGTGTGATGGGATAGGAGGGGTGTGCGAGGGTATGAGAGGTAATGCCAGGTGGGCCCAGTGAGTGCAAGGAGGGCAAGGAAGGCAAGAGGAGTGCCCAAGGAGGGCAGGTGTAGGCAAGGCCAATAGTGAATGTGATGGTGTTGATGATAATAAGGTGTGCTATCAGAGGGGAATGGGGTATGTCGAGTGAACAGTGGGCAAAGAGGCAAAGTGGGAAGGATGTGAGCGGACCGAAAAAAGAAGAGATTAACAAGAGAGGTGTGAAATAGGGAGAAGGGAGGAGAGGAGGGGTGGAGAGGAAAGGGCGAGAGGCCATGTGAGGGACATGTCAGGGAGGGCCGGAAGTGGACTAGGGAAAACGTCCGTGAAGGCGGAGAGGTGTCACCGGCACAGCGAAGGGCGAGAATGGGGGTCGGCGGCACGGGGGTGCGTGGCTCAGCCGGCGGGGGAGCATTGATAGCAAGGGAAGATCTAGGATATAAAGGGAGGATACGGAACAGAGAGTGAAACTAGATCCCGGGCGTAACATGAAGTGAGGAAGAAAAGGAGCCCCGGTGGGAAAACCGCAGTGAGGGGGAGACATCGACCAGTAAGGTGAGCCCTCTGACTAAGCGGGAGAACGGAGGAGAAGGGGTGAGAAGGAGGGCAAATCAAAGAGGGGGAAAAAGAGGGCAAAAAGAAGGGGAAATAAAAGGAAGGAGAGGGGGAAAAAGGAGAAGGAGGGGGAAAAGGGAATGAGCCAGGGGAAAGGGGAAAAAAGAGGAATTGAATCACAAGGGACAAATAAAAGAACCCAAGCCTGAAGAGAGAGCAAATCGGATGTACTCGGCATACCTATGTGGCTATGGGACACTACGTGCGGCAGGTACGGTCACGGTAGTTAAGACAGGACGCGAACCAATTAGATAATTAGTGGCATATTTCATAGGAGCGCTCTAAAAGTGGGAGAGAATGGAGAAGAGTAGAAAAATGAGGTCTATAGGAAAAGAAATGAGATTGAGCTTTGGAAAAAAGGATAGTTAGAGGAAAAGGAGAAGGAGCAGATGACTCAAGTTTAGGACGAACTGATAAGATTTGTGGTAACTCTAACTTGGCATAGAAGATAGCAGATGAACAGAGATGAGAGGGATGAGAGAGGGAGAGAAAGAGAATAAAGTAAAAGAAAAGTGAGAAAATGATTAGGCACTTCTAACTTGTGCCCACTATTGAAGAAGAGATGGAGAGCAATCGAGTCAGAACGATACGTTAGAGGCATAGGTAAAGAGACTCGAGATTGGGTAGCAACTTTCACTTGAGGCACTTCAAATGATACGGGGAAGGGGCAAAGCGTCAGATTGAGAGAGACGGCACGAGACTCAGACTTGGCACATGAGACCTGGCTAACGATCATACGCCGGCGAACTCATATAAGGAGAGAAGAGAGATTGCATAATAGAGGGAGAGAATAGGAGGAGTAAAGAGTTAAAAGACATCTTGAAATAGAGAGAGAATAGAGTTAGAACATTCACTAGATAACAAGCAGTTCCAAGGATAGGTTGAGAGAGGCAGCCGAATATAATGAGATGAGAGTATGTGGATAAGATAGAGAGAGCAGGAAGAGCGAGGGGAGAAAGAGAAAGAGGAAAGGAAGGAAAAGGAGAAAATAAACAAATGGAGGGGAGAAGAAAAGGAAAGAGAAGGAAAAGACAGGAACTAGTGGCGGTCGAGCAGGACGACGAAGCGGACTTGTGGATGACCGGGGGGAGCGGAGGAAAAGTAGGCGCCAAGGGTCACCACTAGGATGGGTGGGAAAAGGACGCAGACAAAAAGGAGACACCAGAAGGGGAATGGATGGGAAAGGAAAGGGAGGGAGAGGGAAGGAGGCCGCCGGGGACGGACGAAAGGCACCGAGCGAAGGGCGACAAAAAAGGGTGTGACCTGGTAAGCGTACAGAAATGGAGGGAGGGGAGACGAAGAAGAGGAGATAGATAGAGAGAGAGAGAGGAGTTCGAAGAGTAAGATGAGCCCACGAGAGACGAGAGATGATGGGAGAGGAGGATAGAGAGAGAGAGAGATGGCCGGCCCGCCCTTAAGGAAAGAAAGGAAAATTTCTGTATTCCATGTAGTGTTAGTAAAGAAAGAGATGGAGAGGAGAAAGTGATGTCGAAATCGTCATACAGAAACGAAAGTGAGAGTGGAAGGGGTGAGTCAGCCGCAGGAAACGGTGTGGAAAAAAGCAGGGAAAAAGGCGAGGCTGGGGGAAAGGGGGATGCGGGGAAGAGTGAAAGGTAGGCGAGAGGAGGAAGGAGAAGGGGGGAAACGGCGCAAAGAGGGGGCGGGAAGGAGCGGCCGGAGCCGGAAAAGGGGGGCAGGGGGAGGAGGGGAAGGAGAAGATGAAAGGGGGAGCTGAAAGGGGACGGGGGGGGACAGCAAGGAAAAGAGAGGGAGAACGGGAACGAAAGGAGAGGGGGACAAGAGAAGGGAAAGTGGGCGAGGTGAGAGAGTCGCGAAAAGAGAGGAGTAGAGGCCGGCATGGATGGGGCTAAGAGTGGGTAGGGCGAAGGCGTCAAGAGGGGCAGGTGAAAAATCGGAATTAGGGATGCAGGAATAACAAAGTAAGTTAAGACATCAAAAGAGGAAGCAAGCCCCCCCTAAAGGCAAGAGACAAAAAAATTTACCGTGGGCCAAAATTGACCCATGGTATATGGCAAGGTCAAGGCCGAAATATCATGGTCAAACAAGGTAAAGACATCAAAAACGGGATAAACCCCTAAATTAGGGTGGGGTACGTATAACGGTTGCTTACGCAACCGTTTGGCGCAACCCTTCTTCGAAGGGTTGCCAAAAATTAGGGTTGCCAAAAAAATAGGGCTGCCAAAAAATTAGGGTTGCCAAAAAATTAGGGTGGCCGAAAAATTACCGTGGGCCAAAAAAATTGACCCATGGAAGACCAAAGCGGTTGGTCGGAAAGAAAAAAAAAAGCGTCAAGGCCACAAAAAAGGTGAAGGCCAAAAAAGGTCAAGGGTCATGGTAAAAATTTCGGAGCTCAAAAAAAGGTGTCGACGGTCAAAAAAGGTCAAAAAGGTCAAGGTCAGGTAGGGTAAATCAAGGCCAAAATTTAGGTCCGGAATCCATCTTATACTACTCACGTATATTAAAGTAAGAATAAAATCAAACTTTTATATGAAAATAACGTATAACATAAATTATAAATAAAAATAAGACTAATATAAAAAAAAAACATTAATAATCATTTATCTATTTCCAACGATAACTAAAGTAAATGATATGTATGCCTTCCAATCGATTAATTATACAGATTTTAGAACTTTATTTCTTAAATTGTTATTGTTTGAGCATTTAATTGCTTATGATAACCAATACAATCTTTATATTTTATTTACATATTAGTGAAGTATGTAAGATCCGTATCAGCATAACATCTGCAATAAATTTGACATTCGCACCCTCATCTGCATCCGTAATTCACGATTTAAAAAGTCAACCTTTCACATCTCCCTCTCAAAAACACCTCCATATATAATATATATATATATATATATATATATATATATAAATATATATATATATATATATATATATATATATATATATTATATATATATTATATAATTATATATATATATATATATATACCTAATATATATATAGTATATTATATAAGTAATCATCCATATATCATCCACATTCTCTCCCCAAGACTGGTTGTAGGGCGAGCGATGCACCTGGCCAAACAGAAAAGTTAGTTAGCAAGAACATGAACGCAAGTCGAAGAAGAAAGCCCAATCTTACCGCCCATTTATATACCTTTCGGGTTGGGAAACTCGTCGGTCAGAAAAATCCACCCCTTAGAGCCTCACGGGACCGCGACGGACCCTCACTATACCATCTCGTCAAATATATATATATATATATATATATTAGATGTGTGTGTGTGTCTATACTATCATATACCGTATGATCTCTCTCGAGTGCTCGCAAGCTATAAAGAGCCATAACCATGTGATAGAGGAAGCAATACCGGCACGTATGAGCTACATAGAGTGAGCAGCTCCCGGTGATAGGAATACATACGCCAATAATATGTGCACGGCATGAGCGCCAAGATAGCCCTCGATATATATATATATATATATATATATATATATATACTACTATATATATAGCAGTGTAAATTACCAATTGGCGGATATTGTCTGCTTTAGAATAAGGCGGTGCTAGGGGGATTGGTTCCGTACTGGCTATTAGTATGTAGTTGTGGGGTGGATGTTTAAACCATTTGTTTTAATCATTGGTTTAAATCATGGTTTAAACAAAATAAAAAAACCAATGGTTTTAAACCAATTAAAAAAACCATGCATAAAAATATTTAAAAATATATTATTAATGATTTTCTTTAGCATGTTGGTATGGTTTTCTCAATATTTCAATTCGAAGAGTAGCTGAAAGGCAATAAAAAATTTTCTGCAAATTTATATTATTGTGAGAATGATTATTATATATATATATATAAGAAGCAAAATCTAAACTACAACTGCTTTTTCCTAATATACTGGACATAAGAATGAAGAACTTAAAGAAAATGCAGATACAATGTCCGACGTTGAAGGTGCTGAACCACTGTGGGTCAAAGAGAGATAACTCAAGTGGATATAAATACTTGACCGGATGCAAGCTGACTTTTTATCCAAGAGTTATGACGTATACCAATCAAGCTTAACTGCCGTCACCGTGTGCAAGATCTTCGACCACCCCCGTCAGCCACAAAGGACCTTTAGTGGGATTTTATAAAAAATAACGTCATATTTTTTTACTATTATTCCAAATGACTTGGTGGAGATCTCTCTGTTTTTCTTAACCTAGGGAGATTTTCACTATATCATCTTGTACGAAACTCTAAATTTTTCTGACGAACATTTGAGATTTTTCATAAGCACTTTCTGAGCCGAAGTTGAATCCCAGAATTTTAAACAAGCTCCCGGTAAAGCCATAGCGGTCCTTGATAAGGGTTTTATGAAATCTTTGGGAGTCAGTGGTAATATTTCATTTGATCTAGTGGTGTAGGTGAATGGAAGTAAATTACTTGCATCAACAATAACAGATAAAATGGTTATAAAATAATTCAAAAAAACTTTTATCGTATTGAATGGACAATCTTCACTACACGTGCCACGTAAACATTTCCACTTTCTTTCCACGCATTGGCTGTAGAGGGAAATTCGAAGGTGGGAAATCTGATGTTTTATTAAAAACATTCTCCATTTTCGTACACGAGGAAAGTTTCAAAGAACTCAGCACCTTGACTGAAGGAGCAGTCAATGTCACTTTAAACACAGTCCGGCACTCCGAAACGATTAGCAAACAGTTGAAACCAATGAATAAATGATTTCGATGACATGCCATCTATAAGTTTCAAATAAACCACGTGAATATTTAAATAGGTGTAAATGATGAAAAATTGCACCTGAACTTTAAAATAATTGGTGAATAAAGGGTAACGAAACCCAAAATTATTATTATTTTTTAAAACAATGCATTCCTCAAAAAAAAAATTTGAATGAGGTGCGATGTCCTCTGATGTCACCCAGAATCCTTGGAGTCGAATATTTGTAAGCGTGGCTTGTATGCAAAGATTTTTACACATACTCTGAGAATCTATTATGAATAATTTCGACAGATGACGATTTTTTTATAGTAAGATGTGATTAATTTTTTGATGGTAAGATGGGATTAATTTGATCATATTAGTAATAATTGAATCTTGAAAAACGACCCTTGCTTCTGATGAGATTCTTTTCATCCAAGAATAAGTTCAGATTATTTGCCAAGTCCAGAACTTAATATGTGAACGAAGGATCATTTATGATCTGTTCTAATATTTGAAGCCCTTTTGAAAACGATTCAATTTCCATTTTCCGCAGACAATACGGACGTACTCTTAAATCGGGACTATTTGTCTCATCTCTTGAGAAAGCTCCAAATCTAAACAATATAGCAACTACTAGATGCAGAGTGTGCAAATTCGAATATTTATGCAAATCAATTACAGAAGGTTCATTATCACTTTGAACAACGACAAAAACTGGAGATGCTCTTTCCGGTTCAGCTGATGGCTAGTATATTTCATTTAATACTTTTAGCCCTTTAATCCTAAGAACATGTTCTTTTGAAACTCCTTGAATGAAATGTATCTGGTCAAAAGGCCCGCAGAAGTATCTTCTTTCCTGACATAGAGAAATTTAAGACTAAAAAAATATTTTCCTTTTAAGTGATGAACTCTTGGAGCGAATATCTTGCACCCGGTTCTTCAAGAATATTTTTTCGACTTTCAATATTTTATTTTTAATCCAATGAAGAGTTATCTGTGATATAGAGAGAATGTTAATTACTTGTACATGACACCCGAAAGTCCACTCAGCATTTGTGGTAAACACTTCAAGGTCAAAAATACTGATAATATTTACAAGCAGAGAAGTTTTTCCTTTAGCAAACGCGATTTTTTTCCCTTTGATGAAAGAAGATTTGGAACCTCTGACTCTGACAACAGAGACTACTAAACCATATGTTGAAGTGCTCGCATTGCAGAATATGTGAATATTTACCTTAAGAGTCTCTTGATTCAAATGGAAATTTTTTAAATGAGATTTCTTTTAGAGAGAGGAGATCCTTTCTCAACATTTCCTATGATTTTTTGACATCGGGAGCGATTATATCGTCCCAAACCATGTCCATCTTCCAAGTTTTCTTTATAACGGTGACAGAAAGGTAAAGGCAAAGAAGATGGAATACTTTTGAAATTTCCGACAAGAGCTGTTTCTTTAAAGAGACATTACTTGATGAAAAGTCACTTAGACTCAAAATATCCTCAACAAGATTATATAAATACTCTAAAACTCTTTCTTCATCCCTCTGATAAATTGCAAGTTTGCCTACCTCCTTGAATATTTCCTTGAACTTCGGGCAATTGGATTTCCAAGAGAACGAGTTGAAGCTCTCCTTCCTCATTCGTGAGGTGGCTTTTGAAATATATTTTTAAATTCGTAGACAAGCGAAGAAGTATAAAAATAATTGTGAACTTAAAAGTAATTTAGAAGAAGAAAGATACAGAGATCGGAAGGGTATTTTTTAGATTAATGTATAACAGTTCCTAGAATGTTCAGCCTGACAACCAACCCAGCTTTTATGGTGGCATAACGTTAAGTGAGTAATTTACCTTCAACCTCCCAGAAAAAGCAGAGATCCCCGTCTTCTTGTAACTTTAGTTCAATCTGGAGGAAGGCTTTTGAAATGTCCACAAGAGCGATGAATTTGCTTGTTCTGAAAGATAGTATACGATGTTTGATTAAGTGAAGAACTGCAGCCAATTTTCAAATTGAAGTTGAAAACTGAATGAATTTTTGTTGTCACCTGTGGGGTATCCAGATGAATTTATTATAATCTTTCGGAGAATACCTTCTCTTTTTTATTCTTTGAATATTTCAATATAACTGGTTAACAAGCCTTGATCAGTCAACTTTTTGAATCTATGCATCGTGGCAAGAGCAACATAATGATTTGATGTAACCTACTGGAGAATATTTTGAAACAATGAAAGTTCATCGTGGTACCTTCCCTCTCGGAACTGTATCTCTTCGTGGAATTTCTTGATAAAAAATTTTTTAATGAAGAACTGGTTTCGCTCCTCATTGATAACCAGATACTAATTTATAAAGTTTCTCTAGGCCCAAGTACAAATCCTACTGAATGTGAGTATGTAAGAGCAGGTCAAAATTCAATGGCACAAGTTCAACTGCAAAATAAATTGCCTATTC
>JABUQX010023219.1:30000-54336 GCA_015478945.1 Trachelipus rathkii | reverse complement strand
AAAATAATTTTAGTTATTTGAGAATTATTTAAACTTTTAAAACATGATATCAACTCATATTAGTCACTTGACTAATATATTTTTTTATCTTTTTTTTCGTAAATTTAATTTGTGCTTGCTTTATTATTACTTATTAAAATTTATCTTATTTAATTTATTGGAAAATTCTTTAAACTTTTAAAACATGATATCAACACATATTAGTCACGACTAATATATATTTTTTTAGTATATTAATTTGTGCTTGCTTCATTATTAATTATTACAAGTTATATCATTTTATTTATTTGAGAATTCTTTAAACTTTTAAAACAGGATATCTGCTCATATTAGTCACGACTAATAATTTTTTTTTAGTATATTTAATTTGTGCTTGTTTCATTGTTACTTATCAAAATTTAAAATAATTTTAGTTATTTGAGAATTCTTTAAACTTTTAAAACATGAAATCAACACATATTAGTCACTTGACTAATATATTTTTTTATCTTTTTTTTCGTAAATTTAATTTGTGCTTGCTTTATTATTACTTATTAAAATTTATCTTATTTAATTTATTGGAAAATTCTTTAAACTTTTAAAACATGATATCAACACATATTAGTCACGACTAATATATATTTTTTTTTAGTATATTAATTTGTGCTTGCTTCATTATTAATTATTACAAGTTATATCATTTTATTTATTTGAGAATTCTTTAAACTTTTAAAACAGGATATCTGCTCATATTAGTCACGACTAATAATTTTTTTTTAGTATATTTAATTTGTGCTTGTTTCATTGTTACTTATCAAAATTTAAAATAATTTTAGTTATTTGAGAATTCTTTAAACTTTTAAAACATGAAATCAACACATATTAGTCACTTGACTAATATATTTTTTTATTTTTTTTCGTAAATTTAATTTGTGCTTGCTTCATTATTACTTATTAAGATTTATCTTATTTAATTTATTGGAGAATTCTTTAAACTTTTAAAACATATCAACACATATTAGTCACGACTAATATATATTTTTTTAGTATATTAATTTGTGCTTAATTTAATTTTAATTTAAAATACTTTTAGTTATTTGAGATTTCTTTAAACTTTTAAAACATGATATCAGCACTTATTAGTCACGACTAATATTTTTTTTGTATATTTAATTTGTGCTTGTTTCTTTATTAATTATCAAAATTTAAAATACTTTAAGTTATTTGAGAATTCTTTAAGCTTCTAAAACATGATATCAACATTTATTAGTCACGACTAATATTTTTTTTAGTATATTTAATTTGTGCTTATTTCATTATTAATAATCAAAATTTAAAATACTTTTAGTTATTTGAGAATTCTTTAAACTTTTAAAACATGATATCAGCACTTATTAGTCACGACTAATATTTTTTTTTAGTATATTTAATTTGTGCTTGTTTCATTATTAATTATCAAAATTTAAAACAATTTTATTTATTTGAGAGCTCTTTAAACATTTAAAACATAATATCTACCCAAATTAGTCACTTGACTAATGGTTTTAAATATAATTAATTTATGCATGCTTCATTGTCAATTATTAAAATTAATATTAGTTTATTTATTTGCGAGTTCTTTAAACATTTAAAACATTATACCAACCCATATTAGTCACTTGACTAATAGTTTTAAGCATATTTAATTGATGTTTATAAATTATTAAAGCTAAATGTTTATTTTTTTTTAGAGTTCTTCAAACTTTAATAATTTTAGTGTGACCCATATTAGTCTTATGACTAATAATTTTTTTAATTAGTTATTTAGTATCTACTTCATTTCTAATTATTTTATAATGTTAATTTTTTTAGTTCGCTCAGCTTTATAAATCTTTGTATGACTAATGTCTTATTTGTTATTTAGTGTCACCTTCATTTTAATTAGTAATTATTCAAGTTTAATAAGGTTTTTTTTTGAGAGTTCTTCAAACTTTAAAAACATTATATTAACTGGTATTAGTCAAATGACTAATGATTTAAAAAAAAAAAATATGTAATTTTTGTATTTGCTTCTTTATTTACTATTAACTTTTAATTTAAATGGTTTTGAGAACCCCTCTATCAGGGATTTAAATTATTTTATACAAATGACTAATGTTGACTAATATAATTAATTTGGGTTTTCCACCATTCAAAAATTTAGCAGTGTTTAAATTATTTTTCATGGGATTTCTGCAATACTGTAGAGAATACTAGGGTCGATCCAAAATATTTTTAGAATTTTAAAGGCTATGTCTTTAAATATTATTAATAATAATAATTGTATTTATATATATTTTTTTTTATTATTTTTATTCAGGTGTGTAATTTGGTATAAAAATATATGATCTTTATGTCAGATGCGATCGAATAAATTTGTCGTGCAACCAGGCTTTTACCTTCATCCTCTCACTCAGTAGGATAAGATAATTTTTAAAATATATATATATATATATATATGGCTTATTTCAATATATATATATATGTATATATATATATATATATATATATATATATATATATATATCTACTGCATATATATATATAACATATATATATATATATAACTTATATATGCAACCAACTAGCAATAATAATATGTAACACCTCATATATATATGTATGAAATATTCAGCTCGTTAGCTATGTATATATATATATATATACTTTCTTTACAAATAATTCTTAAAATCATTTCTTTCACTTATATGTATACTCTTATATATATATATATCATGTCATATAGGGGCTCGGCTCGAGGCCTAAAAGGTTGCCACAGGGGCTCAGTGATGAGGACGGAAGTGTTTCATACCCCGGAGGATGGTCGAACCCCACTGTACCCAAAGAAGACCAAGGAGCAGGGTTCTGGAGACCATCCCCGGAGGAGGACTCCCCGTAGTCCACCTAGAGGCCGAGACCCCGACTCCTGACATCGAGTGGTCTACCCGTGGGTATTCGTTAGTTAAACACCCCTAACACTCGGACGCCCTATTTTTTTGCGGTCAAAGTCTTTTCAGTGCCATGCATATGCAACAATGTGTATACCTTACTGTAGGTGCTGTCGTTCTCCTAGTTACATGATGTCGGCTTTAGACACTAACCTATACTCTATATATATATATATATATATATATATATATATAATATATATATATATATATATATATATATATATATATATATATATATATATATATATATAATATCGAATTATATCGATCAATACTCGATATATCGATATAGTTCGATATCGAATATCGAAGCTCGGACGAAAAATTGGAATTTTACCATATATATATAGCAACAATATATAGTATTATATTATATATGCTATATATATATATATATATATATGTAATATATGTATAATAATAACTAAAACTATATTAATAATAGTATATATAATAACATATAACCTTTATGCTATTCTTCTTTCTTTATATATATATGTAATAATAATAATATATATATAATAACAATATATATATATATATATAACAAAACTCAAACAGAAGTTTGGGAGTTGACACGATTTAAAATTAGCCTCTCTTCTCATGTTTAAAACATGTTTGAATCTGTTTGCTATGTTAAAAACTCTTTCCTTCAACAATTTTATAATTATGTAGTGATTTTAAACAATTTATAGTTTTTTGATTTTTTACTTATGACATTAAAGTTTATAATAGTTTATTTTCTACATTATAAAAAATTTAAAATAACGTCCACTAAAAATTATAATTTATCAATTTGGCAACTCACGTTTCGTTTCTTGGATTCTTTCGTAGATGAATCATTGCTGATACTATGGCTGATACGTCCTCGAATGGTATTGTAATTATATAAGCTTACTCTTTCATTAATTGTGACAATTTCTTGCAATTTTTGCACGACGGAATTATTATCATTATATCAGAATAAAAATAAGTTAACTAGTACGTTTGAAGTGTAATATCAGAATTAAAGCAGTGTAAGAAACCGTCAGCTATCTATAAATGTGAGTATCTTAATAAAATTAAAACGTCATTTTAGGAGGCATGTGAAATTTTTTTATATTTAGTTATTATTATTATTATTATTATTATTATTATTATTATTATTATTATATATTGATGAACCTAATGCTAGTTTAGAAGTCTGCTTGAAAAATTTGCCTTGAAAAGTGCAATAGACATGTTGTAAAGTAATGTTTATTAGTTTGTTAATGGTATCAAACCTCGGTTGTAGTTAGATACTTTATTCATTTATAAGTAAATAAAAATAAAAAACTTTCTAGAACTTCAATTTTAAGCAATTAAATATTTAGTAAAGACAATGTACTACTAATGTAATAAAATAATTTTATGATCTCAAAAAACATATTCAAGTTAAAATATGTTATATACTGTTCTGTATATAAAAAATAATCATGTGTACAGCAAATTTATTTCAATTATATTAAGGATGAAATAACAAATACTGCTGCTCATTTGTATTTGTACACCTTTATATCAAAAGTGGTTTAAAGATTTTATTAAATTAATGATTTTTCAGGGGAGCGTTTAAAAGTTATAACGCGATATTGCCTTTAACCGCCGGGGGGTCAGGACCTAACCCCTGCCGTTCTACGAGAATGCGACAGTATACTCAATTTTCAATTGTAATTTATTTTTTATATACTATTGACATAATCTAATAATCATAACGGTGTAAATGACAAATCAATTGTTTAATACAAAAACAATATAAATTAAGAGAATTGAACATTATGAAATAAGTAGAAAGTTCGACGTATAGTGAGTTGCCAAGGGCCGTAAGAACCAAGTCATGGTTTCTTCGGCTCTCAGGAAAACCGGGAACTCCAAAGAAATCGGAGTTCCGGCCGGAAAGTTGCCGGCCGGATGACTCTGGATTTCCGGTACTTATCGTCCAAATATATATGATAATATAAATATAGTATAATATATATATAATGAATTAGATATTTTAATAAAAAAATATAATAAATATAAATTTTTGTTTTAAAAATATAACTAGAATGAAATTTTATATAAAAATAAAGAATTTTTTATTTAATATATATATAGAATAAGTATTTTTTTTTTAAATATATTAATATTATATAATATAATAATATAAGTAAAAAGGAATAGTATTATAATTTTTCTTAATCTTTTTTGCTCATCGTAACTATTGCAGCATTTTCCTTATGTATGCAATTAATATAGAATTTTTTTTATTTTGTTTATATTTTTGTTCAAAAGCAGGGAGTAAAAATAGGTACTGAGGGGTGATAAAGAGTATATCTCAGAGCTAGTGCGATATGTATATGGAAGAGGATAGAAACCACAAGTAGACAGAGACATGAATAAATCAAGTATAATGAAAGTGCTGTTGCAACAACCAGTTGATATTTAGAAATATGTTGTTGCAATAGTAGTTGATATTAGATATTTTTTTTTTTTTTAGAATTAACCCAGATGATGTCTAAGAATAGTTCAAGGAGTAACCGGCTCAAAGATGGTGGCGAGGGAGTGCGAGGCGAGGGTACTCTGCCGTGCACTATCCGGAGGGAAGAGCGACCAGACGGGCTAAGAGGACGGTCATTCCCCCCCTCCGAAGAAGACAGGTCCTCCTGGACACCCCCGCTGTCTGTTCGGTATTTGGGTAGCTCGCGGGGTTCCTCCGCCCACCCTACGGGGTATTGGAAACGAATCACAAACCTCTCTGTCCCGTCGTGTATCAGGAGGCACCCCTAATTTCTATGTTTATTGTTTTTATATTAATAGGTTATTGTATTTGTTATCTTTATATGGTCCAAATTTGTTGTGAAAGAATAAAGAGAACATAAATATACACGCATAGATTTCCAATATTAAACCTAGAATGTTTTATCCTGCTGTAGAATAGTGTAAATTACTTTTCGTATGATTCTATTTACATTTATGAAAAAAGAAATAAATTATTTTTTGGGTTTTTCTCTTTGTTTTGTAGGTACTATTACCTTTGTAAATAAGAGCATTTATTACTTGAACTAGATTTCAAAAACGATTTTAATTGTTCAACCGTTTAGAATTTACTATCTTCCAGAAAAGAATATTATTCCATTTTTTAATAAAATTTATATTGATATAAATGTGAATATTTTAAATAATCATTAAAAATATTATTTCAGAAAACTTTTAATATTGAATTCATTCCATTATGACTTAAATTACTTGTTAGTATCATATATACTAGAGTTAAAAATATATTATTAAAAAAAAACAAAAAATAAAATTAACAAAAAAAACTGACGGTTGAGTCTTAAAACAGAATAGGACCTATATAATATATATATATATATAGATTAATATATATTATATATATATAATTTAATATAATTTATATATATAACTCATAATATATATAGTATTATAATATAATAATATATATATTAAATAATATAAATATATATATATAAATATATTATATTATATATATATAATATAATATAATATATATATATATTATATATATACGATTATATTAATATATATATATATTATATATATATATATTATAATAATTATAATTAATTATATATAATATATATAAAGATATATATAATATATATATAATCATATATATATATATAAATAATTTAATATATGTAATATTATCTGACATTTTTTTATGATAAACAGATGGAATTGAAGACATTGTGTATTACTATTAGTCAATTTTTCATCATGGGAATATATGCATAAGTATATATTTGTAAACTTGGAAAATTCGTGAGAAGTTAAATTTTTGATATTAGAAAAATATTACCAGAATTACTAAAATTATTTTCAGAAATTTTACATCAATAAATAATGAAGCAGAGGGGTTAAAACTCCCCATCGGTTTAAAAAATAATATATAATAATTAAAATAAGGAAAAACTCGACCATCTCAACACTTGTGAGGCCTAATATCCATATCCACTTACTACTAAAATGGATATTCTTTTACTTATCTTCTGCTATTAAAACAATTTTAAACCTCTATGAAAATTTAAAGTTTATAATTAATAATTATCAAATGGAATCTTATATATATAAAATAATAGCTATAAATAAAAGGATTCACCGGGGCAACACAACTAAAGGTAATTCATATTAATTTTTATCACTTTTTTTTGGAATATTAGAAGAATTGAAATAACTTGTAAATAATAAACACAAAGTTTCCTTTAAGGACGAAACAAACCTTCATACTAGTCTAGGATATATACTAGTTCATTAATTTCGTAAAACAGAGTATATAATAATATAGTATACATTTATATAGTAGACAATATACAATATAAACAGTAGACATTGATATATTATCATGTGATTTGAAAGTTTAAATTTAGAATTCTTTAAAAGTTTTCTCAACGAAGGAAAACAATTTATTATATTAGACGAAACTAATTCTGATATACAATATATAAAAATAGAAGTCCCTTATGGCATGATTTCATTCTGGGATGTTTACTTGTTACATTATGCTTTTACAATCAAGGGAACTGTGGTGTTTTACTAGTATCTATATTTCTCTCAAAACAGCTAAATATTTTGAATCTATATCGACCCAACCAACCCACTTCATCTCTTCACGTTTATTTACGAAGCTTAATTAAAGCTATTAAAATCATCAACAACAATCCAAGGAAGTTCTTCATCATTATAATTATATTATTTTAGTCCCTCTAAATATTTCGTCATATTTAAAGTCATTACTCCTCATTTACACACACACACACATACACACACACTACACACACTACAACACATCAACACATCACATCACCCAACACCTCATCATATAATCACAACACGCACACTAATGGCTAACCTGCTGCAAATTATTAACCATTTTAATACTACTTTTTGAATTTGAAGATTAAATAATCACATAAATTTCTATCCATTGATTGACTTTGGAGTATTTTCTCCTTCTTGAAATAGTGAAAGTCTTAAGAGCAAATCCCAATTCACGATATTAATAATATAATATATATAAATATATATATATATAGTAAAGTATATTAATATATATATATATATATATAATAAGGACCTTTCTTTTATACTTCATCACGACATTTATTCATTTAATCGACAAAATGAATTGGCAATTTATGCGAACTAAAAAATAAAATTCGTCAATTATATAACCTTGAACTAAAGTAAATTTAAAAATAAGATAATATATTACTTACGAAAACCGAGTAACAGAAATAGCATATAATTGTGAAGCTTTAACTAAAAATAATGGAAAATTAAAGAAAAGCAAACGTTTGTGGATGGCTCGGTGGAAGGGAAAATTATATACCTTATAAATTTTAATAATATTAAATGTATGTAAAATAATTACGAATAGTTATAAAAAGATATTCCACTGACTATTTTAAATATACTTTTTAAATAAATCTACCTTTAAAAAGGAACCTTAAAGAAAGAGGTATAAATACCTTTGCTGGAGAATGGATAGGTGGAAAATTTTTGTTAAGGACATATAGGGGAAAAAAAAGAAAATTATGAAATTAAAAAAAAATAAAAAAATTAGTAAAAATGGCTCACGGGGGAAAAAGTTTTTAAAGTGAATCGTGGTAAACCTTAGTTGCTTGTAAAATAAAGAAGTAAAATTGTATAGTTAGGAAAGATGTAAAATAAAAAAAATAAAAAAATAAATAAATAATATTTTTTGAGAGCGTCCCTACGTTTAGGATGAAAGAAAGCCGTAATTTAAGTGCTACATGCCTTTAGAGACGCTTGTTAAGATTGCAAATAAGAACTTATTATTCTAATTGAAATTTTGCTTTTTTTTAACTAATAGAATATATCCACTAACTATTAAATGAGTATATATACCGCATTCTGAGATATGCAGGTATAATAGTTTCGGTATAATATAGGTCTCTTCGGTACTCATTCCGGGGAACTTACTTTATATATATATCATATCTTCTATATATATTTATATGTGTATGTGTCTATGCGTGTTGGGGGGGGGTGTCTATGCGGTGTGTGTGTGTGGGGGGGTGGTGGGATGGTGGTTAGGACTAATTCCCCGCCCTCCGGGGAGGGTCTCCGAACCCCCGCTCTTTGGGTTTTGGGTGTCGCGGGGTTCCTCCGCCCCTCCCCTACGGGGTATTGGAAAACGTCCCCCCCCTGTGTTCCCCGTCGCGCTCGAGCCCCCCTACATTCGCCGACTGTAATACCTTAACAAATAATATAATATAATTTTATACTATTGGTGGGGTGGTGGGTGTGTCCGCGAGTGCTCCTCCTCAAACTGTTTGTAGGCAAAGAGATAAGTGTTTGGAGTGTTTAATTCTTTCATCGTTTTTTGTTTTTACATTTTCCTAACTAAAATTTTACAAGGATTCCAAAAATGTATTTCTGTTTTCCCTGTAGCTATTGGTAGTTTTCGAGATTTACACAGTAAAATTTTGCCAGGATTCCAACAATGTATTCCTTCTCCCTGTAGCTATTGTAGTTTTTGAGATAGGGATTGTGGGTTCTCTCATATATATATATATATATATATATATACTATAGTATATTATAATATATATATATATTATATACTTGATATGTAGTATATATTATATATATATATATATATTAGTATATAATATATTATATTCATTATATAAGCTTAACACACTTAAAAATTTAATAGAATAAACTTTGTCCGAATGCATAATGCTTTCATTAAAAATGAAAAATGTCGTGACGAAATAAAAAAAGGGCCTTATATAGTTTATATATATAGTATATATATAATTATATAATAGTATAAATATAGTATATGTATATTATATATATATATATAGTATATATATATATATATATATATATATATATATATTATGTGTGGTGCGTGTGTGTGTGTGTGTAGTGTGGGTGTGTGTCGTGTGCGTGTGTGTGTGTGTGCGAGTGTGTGTGTACTTTGGTGTGTGTGTGTGTGTAGCGTGTGTGTTGTGTGTGTGTGGTGTGTGGTAGTGTGTGTGTGTGTGTGTGTGGGTTGTGTGTGTGTGTATGAATTGAGGTCAGTTACGCCTTAGGTTGAAATAGGTTGAAGTGATGGCTGTTTTGGTGGGCTTTTGTAAATTAAGCAATAAAAATATTCCGAAAACTTGTTTTCCCCTCCCTATCCCTACTACGTTAAGAAAGTTAAGCCAAAGCGCTATTATATATATATATATAATATATATATCTATATATATATATATATATATATATATTATATAATGAGTAGTATATATATATTATATATATATAACTAATGTATTATATAGATAGTATGAATGAGTGCGGGTGTGTGTGTGGGGTGTGATTATATACATATATATATAGTAATATATATAGTGATGCAATAAAACGTGTTTTTTATATTTCGTGTGCGCGAGTTCTCGTATGTCGATGTGTGTTGTGTGTGTGTGTGTGTTATGTAGGTGTAGTAGTATGTGATGATGATGATGATGATGATTGATGAATGAATGAAATATTATATATAATAATATATATATATAGTATATATATATAGTATAGTAATATTTATAATATATATATATTATATATATAATATATATATATATATATACTATAGTATGTGGTAGTGTATGTGTCTGTGGTGTGTGGTGTGTTAGTGTGATTACGTGAATGTGTATAATTAGTGATGTGTAGTGTTAGTTGTGTGTGATTGTATATATATGTGGGGGTTGTTAGTTAGTATGGTTGTATACTATATATAGATATTTATATATATATATAAATATATATATATTATATATATATAGTATATATGGTGTTTGAGTATTTATGTTGAGTTTAGTGTACTAGTATAGTAAGTAATAGTTATGTGAAAAATTAGGTGATATTACTCACGCTATACTATATATATTATATATTATACTATCCTTTATTTTATTTCTCCAATCACTAAAATTTGAGAATCAGCTCGAGAGTTCTTGTATTGATGTTATATTTATTTATTTAAATAAATTTTATAATATATTGATATGTTAATATATATTATATTATATTAATGGTAGTTGTTGAATATAAATTTATGTGTGTTATTCATATTATTATATGCTATTATAATTATTATATTTATAGTATATGATACATACCTATTTAACGCAAGCACAAAGTTTCAATAACTGTTATATTACGTGATGACTATATTAAGTAATTAATTGATCAGCTCAGAAAATTTTGCGGTTTGAAAATTCTCTATATAAATACGTAGCAACATAGAAATGACTTTGTATTTATAAGTATATATATATAATGGATAATCACAGTAATATACTTTTATACTCAAGTTCATTATACTATTATGACGAGACAAGCATACAGTATCTTGTATTGTTGTAGGGCTGATAGCGTAGTATATTTGTTATTAAAGTATAATTATAATAATTTTGCTTATATAAGTAAATAAATATCTTCAGTTAAGTAAAATAAATAAGTGTATGAAAGTATAAAAATATAAACATAAGTTAAAAATAGATTCAGAATATAATATAATATAAGCTTGCTTACGTTATTTAATTTGTATTGAAAAGTTTAATTTGAAATTTCGTCTCATTGTTTTCATTTATAAAATAAATTATATTTCTTATTGTCGTGAATAGATTTTTCGCCCCAATTTGATTGTCTCCTTATCTTCAATAATTTCCCTTCATCATCTCACACGGTTCATGGGTATATTAAATTAGGGTATTTGCTTCTTAAATTATATATTTTATCTCTCTTGCACAGCTATTAACAATCCCTTTTAGTATTATCCAAACCCATTTAACAGCTAACAACCAACATGTGAGTATTACTTTAAATTTTCTTTAATTTTTTTCATTTACTTTGAAAAAGGCGATGGCTTGCGTGTGTGATCGTGTAAATATATATATATATATTTATATTATATATATATCACATATATATACCAACAGGGAAATGAATGCTAAATACATATAACATCATATAAAGATATAAGTTCAGCAATTAGGACCTTAAGTAAACTGTGTCCCTCCAAATAATTTAGTATTCGAAAGTTTTTAAGAATTTTTATAGCAAAATTAAGTTAAAAATTCATTTCTTATAAAGAATTACTTTTTTATTTTTTTGCTTCAAATTGATTTAATTTTCCAATTCATTTTTTATTTAATTTTTTAGTTTCATTTGCATGATAAAAAGTATTATTTGTGTCCACAATAATTGTTGTATATATATAACATATATATATATATATATATATATATATATATATATACTATATATATATTATATAATATATATAATATATATATACTATATATATATATATTAATATGAGTATATATATATATATATAATAATTATAATATATATATATATATAATATAGATGGTTCAGATTTTTTTAATGCTACATATGTGCTAGAGAACCACAAGTAATACAGCTAATGACAAATTACACTTTTTCAATCATAAAAAAATCTAGCACATTAATTCTAATGGCACTGTCCTATTTTCGCACAACTTATTCTTTAAATTCTCCTAATTTTTTAATGATTTTTTTGAGACTAAAAAGAAATAGTTACAACTTAAAAACACTTTACTATTAACTTTTTGTAAAAAACTATCGGGTAATACTCCAGGCTCACATATCATTAGTATAATCGATACTAGAGAATAATCTTAGGATTAGGTTATAATGCCTTTCAGCGCTATTTGACGTATGATGTGCTGAAAACTGTTATATCTCTCCCCCATTATACGGTATATATATATTTTCCGGAACCCCGCTCTTTGGAGTAATTTGAGTATGATTCGGGAGAGGTCCTCACGTACCAAATCCCTACCACGTGTGTTGAATGAAATCTGTCTCCCCACATTCTGTCACTCTCAGTTCCTTGTCTCACCTGCACACCCACTAAATGTGCGTGAATATTATCTCTCTCTCTATATTTTTTAGAGTAGATGATTAAATTTTATATCTCCATTTTCTCTTAAGGGGCTCGAGCTCAGGGGGACAGAGGGGGACGTTTATTCATACCCGGAGGGGATTGGTCGGAGAACCCCGCGAACCCAAAGACCAAAAGCGGGGCGGTTCCCGGAACCATCCCCAGCTGAAGCGTGGCCATCTTGTCAGTCCTCACCGGCGTATCGCTCCACGGGAGAGCCCGAAGCGTAACCCGGAGTAACTGCCCATTCGTCTCGAGGTATAACACGCTTTCACAAAAGGTATTTCTCCTCTCTCTAGTAAAAAAAAAAAAGTAGATTAGATCTTGAAAAAAAAAAATAAATAATAAAAAAAAAAAAAAAAAAAAAAAAAAAAAAAGAAGGGGTGTAAATCCCATCCTTAGAATTTCGGACTTGATAACAATATAAATTAGCGATGCTTGAAATTCTCCTTAGTTCTAACATAACTTTTTGTCTAGGGGGAATTAAAAAAATCTTGGATAAATGACAGCATAAATAAATATAAATCCTATTTGAGTTTAAAAATATTATTTTTAAGAATTTTATCATGTTTTTAATATAATTAGTTTAAATCGTATTATTATATCTTAATAACATAATGAGAATAAATAGAAATATGATAGCTTTATGGAATAGGAAGGTATGGTCATAATTTTTATATATTAAATGTATATTTATTTATAATAATTGTTTGAAATAAGTGAGAAAACAAAGATTTGGGACATAGCTGGAATAAGTTATATTAGTTAATAATTTAGTTTTCCATCATAAAATTATACATATTACCTTTTGTCCTTATATTATTACTTATGATATATAGTATAATTAATCTATATAATAAGTAAATTCACTTGTTCAAATACTTAATACAGATCATTTTGTAACACATACAATAAATACTTCCTACTTCCCGTACAATTAAACTCTCTGCTCCCTAATAACAATATTAAAAACACATAACTTAAGTCTTTTTCTTCATACAATACATAAATTCTCTTGAATTTTTCTTTCACTCTCAATATAAACTTACTTTATTTACTCCAATCCCTTCCTAATCTAAATTATTTTCTTCTCATCTTCTTCTCTTCTTCTTCTTTCTGTAGCGGCGGGGTACCCTCCCCATTTCTCGTTTTTTAACTTAACGTCCTAATATTACACCCTCTTACTATTTACACTCTCTCTTATCTATATCAGCCACATTACCTAATACTCGCTATACTTTTTCAATCTCCTTTCACATTTATATTTGTTTGCTTCTATATAAATACTGATCCATATATATATATATATATATATATATAAATATATATATATATATATAACTAAAGATATATATAATAATATATATAATATATATATATATATAATATATATAAATACGTATTAATAAATTACATTAAGAGTTTTAATATAAAACTTCTCTCTCTTAGAAGCGAATTTAAATACATCTCTATTATTCGGCTAAAATATAAACATCCTAAACATTTTAAATTTATTTTAAACGACTTTTTCCGGTTATTACAAAACACCCATTTTCAGGGCTGAATGATATGATATAAAAAATAAAACAGTATATAAACTATATCTAAAAATATTTATAATGAGTGCTGCTTCATTTTTTGGTAAAAATAAAAATTAACAATAGTTAATGAGTCAAACCAAAAAAAAATAGAAATTCAACTTCACTAAAGGATGTTAAATTATAAATTATAGATTTTCATTTTCCAAATATATTAAAGCAAATTTCAAAAACTTCCAAATCTTCAGCATTCCATGGTCTAAAATTTGAAATTTGATGCCATATATGATGATTATCTATTTAACCCTGATTATAAAATGATTCGAATTTTGGTAAATTATTAGATCCTCTAAAGTTCTACTTGAAATACCCTTGTGTTCAGGCAATCGATGTGGAGAAGACATCTTAAATGGTTCTCTGAAACACTAATTGTAGAAAGATCTACAAAAGCTATCACATTTTATAATAAACAAATATGACTCAATTGAAGAACACTCAAATAGATAACGGCAGTATTTCTTTAATCGTTAAAGCATTTACCACCCTATTATGCATTTATGAAAATTAAATTAAACATTAAAATTGTGTGGTTAAATGATTGTCAAAAATTATGTGATACTTGCATAATTAATATTCATAACAATTTCTCTAAACTTGGTAATTTCAAAAAAGAACCTTTTATAGCAGAATATATTAGGTTGGAGTAAGGATTGTAATTCATTATAAGATGATATACTGTTATAGTAGTTTTTTATAAACAATATTTGTTTAATTAAAAAGAGGGAAATCATTTTTCAAAATAAGTTTCTTAAATAGTCAAGAGAAGTAGTTTAGATTTAAGTAATTTTTGCATGGTAAGATATTTTTGTATCTGCCTATCTAAACCTAACGTTTACAAATTCTTACCTTTATACAATTAATGGAGGATCAGATGAGCTAAATATTGTTTATCATCCGATATTACGTCTTTCTAAATACTTGAAGTTTGCATACTTCTCTATTTGTTTCCTCTTAAATTTAACATCAAGAATGCCAGTGGAGTTTTCTTTTCGTATTCAACGTTAAAACTTAAATGTTAGGATGCTTGAAATTTGTTTTTCTTTAAAACATAATTAAAGATGTTCGGAGTTAAAAAACTTTTTAATTTTGAAAATGTCTTCATCTCACACGAGCCTTTATTAAAATTATGTTTTAATGGGTTATATGGGCAATTAGCAATCCATAATTTTTCAAAAAGTTACAGATGAAGATGTTTGTAAGTGTCGGGCATGCTTCATCGTCTGCCATTCAATCTGTTTTGAGGATTTACAATTTATCTCACATATATTTTATTCTCTATTAATTGACTTACTTAACAATAGAATATTATTTCTCGATTAAGATACATTTCTTTTGCGTTTGATGATAATCTGTTATTCCATGAATGCAAAAATTTTCATTGGCAAGTTTTTGACATCAACAAATCTTCTTTCAAAATGTACCTCTACATTGAACACACTATGTGAATATTATACTACATAGAACTCTTTCTTGATTCTCACAGCATTTGTAGTTTGGATTTGAAAGCTTTTATGAATTACTCTCCATGTCCACTAAAGAATTATATATTTATGTTTAATAAAATAAATTCTACAACAGATTGATGGAGTTGCGATGGGAAGCCCATTGGGCCCGACCCTTAGCAAATGTATATAATATATAATATATATATATAATATATATATTACTATATATATATATATATATATATATTATTAATAGTATATGAAATAATATACATAAATAATACTATATATAATATATAATATATATAAGTAAATAAATTAATAATAGATCTTTAAATATAATTATTATAATATATTATATTATGAATTATGCCGGTAGTGAATTAGCCGGATAGCCGGGATACCGAATCCGGCTGGAATATCCGGATATCGAGAGTGAATTAGCCGATGGCCCGTGATACCCGATTTAGCCCCCGCCAGTTCGTTATATTAGCTTCCCGGCCGGCTCTTGTGTGTGTTTTCTAAAACTTTAACTTCGGGCGTGACCCTAAATAAAAAAAAAATCTCATCGTCTCTGCTTCTAGTACCATACATCGTCTCTTTTAGCTTTAGATTAATCCTTTAATTCTAGGAGAGTTTTTAAATATATTATTAAAAATATAATAAATTAGGTACAAAATGCCCTTCAATACAATTTTCTTTTGTGTCAGTTCTCCTAATCTTTTTTTTATCTGTTAAATTACCAAAATAGCTTTAGGTAGTATTAAAACAAATGTCTGTGATATACAGGGCTCTAAGGCATGTTATGCCCCTCTATTACCTTGCCACATACCCAATTTTTTCTCTCTCTCTCACTATCGTTTTTCCTAACAGGCTCCCTGCATTGTCCAAATCGCTGGCTTCCTCTCTAACTCTCTTGGCCCCGATTCTCTCTCCCCCCAAAAAATGATGATGGGTACATTGGGCCACCCATTGTATTTCTCTTATTTTATGTACGCGCTACTATTTATTGACATTTTAATTACGTATAACGTAATTTATGAAAAATATATTAAACAGTTATTGCTGTAGTATAGATGTAATAAATATAAAGATAAAAAATGATAAATTTATATGGAAATAGATTTGGAAAAGCATCATATAACTCACGTTCAAATTTGGGTGACCCTTGTGTTCCCATTGTATTTTTTTAGCTATTTCATATTGAAATTAATATATTATACTAAATTATATATTAAAACACTTTCTTATCAAATAAGGATTAAAAAATAATTTAATTTATTACATAAAAGAGAATTTTAAAAAAGATAGACCCCAAATTTCACCCCACCAATGTGCGTCCTGAATTTACACCATTCAAACTTAGAAGTATCAAAATTATGAGCCTTCTTATTAAACCTCTGTTTAATCAAGACATGATACATTACTTTAGAATTACATTTATTCATTATTTTTTTGTGGTTAAGGGTTTCATTTATTATATTACACTTATGATTATTTCAGGTTTAGAGAAAAAGTTTTTCACTACAAAAAAGTGTATTAAGGAAAGTTGAGGAAAGGACCACTCACACCCAATGCCTAATAGAAACATATACCCTAAAGTGTAGCTCGCATGGCATCGCCCCGCCACCGCTTAGGCCTAAGACAATATCTTTAACGAGATTCTTAATAAATCCAGTAACATGAACAGCTGACTTTAATCAGATTAAGATATAGAAATTTTAAGAAATTAAATTATCCGTCATTGAGTTCAACATAGAAAACAACTATTATTTAGAATGAATGTTTAATATATAATAATATGTAGTATAATTAAGGCCTATTCATCAACATTCAACGACTTACTATAATGCAACGATAGTCTCTAGAATTAAATTGATCGACTACCTTCTAACCCATATGTTCACTCTAATAAAAAAGACCAATATCTCTATATTAACTTAATATAATCTGGTATTATATTTTGCAATTTCACCGCGTTAATGTAAAGAAGAGAACTAAAAAAGAAAATTCCAGTAATTAATTTTTAATAAAATAACTCCAAAAATATTAAAATCGTACGTTTCCAAACTTAATTTTAAACATGATACCCATAAAAATAACATTTTTTCCTTATTTCTTTTCAAAACTTCAAGATAAAATAGAAGAAATTGGCAAAAAATTAAAATTTAAAAATTTAAGTGAAACGAAATGAAAATATTTAAAAACTATTAAAAATTTGCAATTCTGTTCCTTAGGTTAGGTCGTTCATGATTCACAAGGCTAAAAAATTTAATTTAGCTCGCGGACACCTTATTAGACATACAAGACTTATCTATCATGTTGTGAGTGTGTGGTTTTGGAAAATGTGTGTTGTGAGTTTTATTTCGTCCATGTCGCACTCTGATTTTCTTCATTCTTAGTATACTTTAACATTGAAAAGAAAATTATTGGGGGACTCATGACTTTTGGATAACGGGCACGAATTGTAATTCGGTGTGAGAGAAGGCGAAGAGAATGTATCTTAATAGCATGATATACCTATATTATTATCTATTATTACTTTAGTTTTTATCTCATTATTTTTATTTTTCTTCATTTCTTCCTTTCATGTACAATTTATTCGCGCTGAAGTGTTCCAAAAAGTTATTGGCCAGTGTGTAACGTAGGCACAAGTTCAGTAGTGAATTCCAGGGACAGTGCTTAACTAATGGGAGTGCTTGATTATAAGTTTTCTTTCTAAAACCGTAACTGATATTCTTATTATATTATATTATTATATTTAATTATTATTATATAATTATTTCTACTTATATATTACTATTTAATAATTATTATATTTATATATATTATTATTGTTGTTGTATGTGTATTAGTTGTTATATATGTTATTTAGTTATATAGATTGATTGTTGTTGTGAGTTGTTTGATTGTTTGTTATGTTTTTGTTCTCTGTTATATCTTGATTGTATATGTCTTATGTCGTTGTAGAATTTTTGTTATGTCTTTTATTGTTTGTTGTTTTTTTATTCATAACTGTGTATTTATTTTTTTTAGCTTGTCTGTCCATTCTTATGATCCGTGGACGTTTCTCACCTCTTCATTATTGATCTTTAAGCAAAGAGGAAATCTATCTAGGGCATTGGCATTTAATTTACCATAATTAAATGAGTATTACTAATATAGACTGTATTTAATTGAATAAATATGTATTGTTGTAAAATATATGCTCATAGTTTAGCGAATTAATTAATCATCTATTTCTCCTTATTTATAGTGTAACTACCACAATAAAACTATGATATATTTAGGAACAATTGTTTTATAAGAAGCTACAATATCTCATTTAGACTATTTCACCACTACAGGGTTAAAATTGAAAACAATTGTGTATTTGTTGTGATATTAAACAACTGATAAATATAATAAATATTTGTTTTATTTTTTTATTCTTCAATACTAACATGTTTTATTAAAACAGGTTCTTTTTCTTAAAATTATGATTAAAATAATTATTACATATTTATATATAAATGTATAATTGAGTATATATATTTATATATAACTATATTTATTTAAGTAAACCGATATATATTTCTCTATAAATTATCACTATATAATTTAATATTCCTCTTTATATATCGAAATAATAAAATGTATTATATCTTATTTGACCATAATCTTATTCACTCACTGATAATATATTTAATAGCAGGTATGTATATTTTTTATCCTAAATAATGTTAATTTTTCTTATGGTGCTTTCCTCAACTGTATATTGTTCTCTCACACACACATCGTTATTTTTAAATTTTATCATTGTGAAATTAAGCGAAATTCATGTAAATATGAAAACTAATATCGAGATAAGTTATTTGTTATCTTTATATAATTTTCTGAGAATGTGCGGTAATATAATTGGTAATAAATAATACAATGCCGTAAAAACGTTTAAATAATTTATAGCTTATAGTATAAGTAATTACTATTTTAGTTAAATTATCAATTAAATTTAAAACGTTATGAGTAAATAATACTTGTATTACGGTGGAGTTAATAATAATTTAGTATACTATTACAATTTAATTACTTATTTATTACATTAATAATCCTTATATAAAAAAGTAATTTAATCTTTCACATATATTGAAACAGATATAATAAATATAAATTATAATTTATTATATATATATAATATTTTAATATTACTAATATTTATATATTATTATTATGAAAAATTTTGTGAAAGTGATGATTAAGGACTAATTGTAATATGTAATGTAATAAATTGTATTGTACAGTCAAACATAAATGATGAATTTAATACTTGATTGGCATTGGTCGAACATATATCGTTATACATCTCTAAAACATTAACATATATAAATATTACGATTATATATTAATATATTATATATATATATATATATATATATAGATTATATATATATATATATATATATAATATATATATATAATAATATATAAATATTATATATATATATTAATTATAATATAAGATATATATTATATATAGATTATATATATATATATTATATATATAATTATATATATGTATATATATGTATTGAATAAATAATGTTCAAAATTTATATAGAGAATATTATATATCCCCAAACGAGTGAGTAAAGAACCTAGGATGGAGATAGTAAATACCGGCTATCCGGCCGAAACAATGATTAGTCCGGCCGGAACCGTTAATTTAATGCAAAAACTGGGCCGATGAGGCCGGATACGATATACGGTATAGCCGTACCATCAGCACCCTGAATATATATATAGAGTATTGATATAATATATATATATATTATATAAATTAGATAATAAGTATTATAAGAATGATAGATAAGAATGTATAAATAGTAATAAGAAAGATAATATATATAATTTTTTTTTTTTATATTTGATATTTATATTATTTAATTATGGTTTTATATTATTTTTTTTGTTATATTATATATTTTAATTTATATTATTTGATAAACTATTAATAAATAATATTTATATGATTAACTAATACATTATTTTCATTTTTACTAATAACATTATATAATATGTATAATATATATATATATATATCATCCTATTTCACCTTCTGCGATCTTTCCTAATAAAAACCGAAATTTGATATGCGTCCTTCCTTATAGATATAAAGCGCCTGACCTAATTTCTTTCTTTCTTTCTACCGTACTAAAGTAAAGGCACGACAAAATGTTTCATATTGTTATTAAAGTTACTTTAGGATAATTTAATGAACGAAACGTGTAAGCATCTGCGTGGTGTTTTTTTTTTTTTTTGTGACTGGTTTTTATATTTTACATGAATTAGGTTGGGTGTTTCTTTAATATTCTTAAGTGCTCTTTATTAGTTAAGAGATAAACTTTGCCTCTATCTATTTATTTATTTTTGTTCATTGTAATGTTATCAATTTTCCTAAATATGTTTTTGTTAGGCGTGTGATTGTATGTATGTGTAAGTTCATATCGATTTTCATATTAAAACAGTGTCTTATTCAACGCTCTTTGAGTAATAGCTCTACTTGAAAAGACAAGCTCATTTGCGTACGCAATGTTCTCTCCGATCCTCTTTAGAGAAAGAACCTCATCTGTTTCTTAATAATTGGGTGTATGTTTATTGATTAAAGCATAAACTCTTCGTAGATATCGTCGCAAACACTCCGAGTGAACGGCAAAGTACGTCGCCTCGAGACACTTCACATCCAAATGATTGGCTTATTTACATAAAGAGTTGCATTCTCTCTCTCTCTCTCTCTCTCTCTCTCTCTCTCTCTCTCTCTCTCTCTCTCTCTCTCTCTCTCTCTCTCTCTCTCTCTCTCTCTCTCTCTTCTCTCTCTCTCTCTCTCTCTATATATATATATATATATATATATATATATATATATATATATATATATATATATATATATATATAATATATATATTATATATATATATATATATATTATATATAAGTATATTTATATATAATATATATATATATACTTATATTAGTATATATATATATTTATATATATTATATTATATATAATTATATAATATATATATTATATATATATATATATATATATATATATATATTACGAGTATGCTCTGGGTATATGAATGAGTATAAGATATATTCAAAAGAAAAACAGTATGTATATATATGCATGAAAAGTGTAAAATATAGTGTAAAAGTGTAAAAATGGTTCTTAAAAATAAGTTTTATCCATATCTTGACTTTTTAATCGGATCTAGAAAATAAAATTATCTTTTGAAAAATAGTAATGAATTTTTTTGTAAAAAAAGAATTTAGCTTCCTGTCTTTTAGGAATCACCCAATAACATTATTTAGCTTGAAATTTTTTGGATCATGTCGTTTATCTGCCTCCACTTCCACATATACATATCGATTGCATGAATTCGAACACATTTCATAAAAGGGAAATAAAATGTGTAGAGTCAAATTTAAACTAAAGTAATAAAACAGTTTCACACCTTTAAAAATATTTTAAAAAAATGTTTAAGTCTATGTAAATTAACGTAACTCAACATAACCTTACTTAGCGTATCATAAACTCACTTAACCTAATTTATTTTTATATTTATAATTTATTTCACTTTGCATTGTTTAAAAAACACGCATCTGGCACCATGCGCGCTTTGTACATTTTGTTCGAAAACGTAGGTTTTAAAAAAAAAATTGACTTAAGCTTAACTGGAAGCAGATGACCGGCATGTGCCAATTTTTTTTAATAAAAACTATGTTTTACCAGTAATGTGAATTTGACAGTATACTTATAGAAGATTTTTACCTTGTATTTAACTTTATTACATTTAATTATTGATACACTATATCAATCTCGCTTTCGTTGTGTTTCTATAGTATAAAGTTAGACATAAATCTATAATATTTAAGTAGGCCTGCCTATAGTGTGAAATCTAAACTAAAACATGTTCTTATAAACAAAAGGCAGATACAAACTCATGTGAAATGAAAAACATTTTCTCATATTGGGTAATTTTAAATATACCAAATGTGAGTACATTTTTTTTTTATTTCTAGTGTATCTTCACTTCCTTTTACCAAGAGCGAGAGTTTCTCTTTTATAGAAAGTAAAGGAATATAAAAGTGTAGTAAAAACAAGTACGGTCCGTAGTGGGACGTGATCCGTTTGGAAATTCCCTGTAAAATAAAAATCCCTTGCGAAATTTTATTGTTTATAGACCCTTGTTTGACACTGACAAAAATTTTCTGTTGTTTAAATGACACATTTATTGGTTGGGGCGGAAATTACTATTCCGTTATTATAGTAGCATATATGGTTTAACCTCTGGCCTACTGCAAGCGTTGTAGATTTCAAGCCACATACGCACATACGCTCGCACTGCGCATGCACACACACAACACACACACACACACACCACACACACACACACACACACACTCAAATATATATATATATATATAATATATATATACTATATTATATCTAAATATATTATATATATATATATATATATATATTATATATATATATATATATATATATAGTATATATTATACGTATAATTTTTAAGCAAATATTTTGCTGGTATTTTTATATTTTATCACCTCTCTGTAAAATATTTACATATTGCTTTATACAAAGTATTTTTCTTTCTTTAGTAATATATATATATATATATATATGTATTATACAATATATAATAGCTTTTTTGTAGGTAAATAGATTTATTAATGAATATTATATATATATATATTTTCTATATTCTATTAGTATATATATAATATATATATATATATATTATACAAAAAAAAATTTGCAATTTTGTACACAATAGTAGACAGTCCATGTACAACAATAGAGGTGAAATAGCCATAAAAGTAGACATAAAGACAAATTAAATCGGAAGTTGAGCATCTGTGCATTAACGTCGACAGCACTTTAACAAAGCTTCGCGAGAGCAGTATTGGATTCCTGGAATTTTACAAGAACAACATCCCTCCCTCATCTTTTCAAGCTTTCCTTCTTTCTAATTCAACCTCCTACTCATTATATATATATATTGTTAAATATATATATATATAATGATATTATATTATAATATATATAGTAATATATATATATATATATATATTGATATAGTATAGTATATATATATATAATATATATATATATATATATATATATATATATATATATATATATATATATGCTGGGCAGTAATAAGTTTTAATTGATAATGTTGCTTAATATTTTCTTTGTTGTTAACTTTTTCCAATATTTAAGGGTTTATTATTATTATTATTATTATTATTATTATTATTATTATTATTATTATTATTATTAT
>JABUQX010023219.1:17500-20000 GCA_015478945.1 Trachelipus rathkii | reverse complement strand
TATATACTATTTAATTATATATATATATATATAAATTATATATATATATATATATATATTTATTATTATATATATATATATAATATATATATATATATATATATATATATATATATATATATATATATACATATATTAATGTATGTGTGTGTATTTCTTTGTTTGTAGATGTTTGTGTGTGTGCGTATGTGTGTGGTTATAGCCGATTAATATGAAATGTTATATGATAGCCTGATGAATTAGTATCATCAGGATCAATCGATATTAGTTTTTTTAAACCAATCGTAGAAAAGATATCAGATTGAATTTTAAGAGAGATTGAACATAAATTATTAAAATTTAAAAATTCATATTTTTCGCCAAAATCTCCACCAATGTGATAAATTTTAACAATTGATCTTCAAGTCTGTTTATGCCTTCATGGAAGTGGCTTTCCTTCTAGACCTTTAAATTAGACTTTCATATTGAGGAAATTTTAGTTTTGAATCGAATTTCCTACTTTCATGTAATAATATGAGTTGTGGAAAAAAAATGGAAAATTTGATAACGCTATATCTAGAGGCAGAATGAAGAGTTTGACAACTTTTCTTGATTTTTTCACCAAAAAATTTTGGAATATGACTGGGAGTTTTTGACCATCTGTATTGCATTGATGGGTACTTTTCCTAGAGACATTTCGCGATTTTTTTTTCGATAGTTTCTGACCTTGATCTGTCCAAAAGTACTGCTTAATAATCCTCATATAATTATTGTGTTTTTCTTAGGTTTTTCTTAAAAATACACATTTTGAAATCTAAACGACAGACTTATTGTTTCTTTGGCCAATGAAAGTCTCTTCTTATTTAGTCCTGGTTCTAAAGATTTTGCCATTTTCGAATCTGGTGTTGTAGTGATGGGTCCGAGTTCCTTCATATGTCACTTTGTGTCGAAAATCCTTTGGATTTTCTCCAGAACATTGGGGAACCTTTGTTAAAGGTTGACATTTTACTCGTTTCTGTTTCTTTGATTGAAAGTTGTCATACATTATGCTTTAAACTGGAATTTGTCCAGTTCTTTGCCTAAAATGCGAAATACTTTTTTCAATGAAATGCCCAATGAAATGCATTACTTAAATCCGATATCTCATTTTTATACTATTGTGTGGAAGGAACAAGACCTTCCCACTGTGCCTTGCCAGTTATGATATAGAAAAAGTCCCTTAAAGAAATATTAGTGTTTCTTTAGGATGACGAACTGGAAGATATATAACTCAATATATGGTAACACTTTTAAATTTTTACATCCGAGGTTATATTGATCCTAAAGTTTATCATAAATCGTCAATCATTATATAAATAAATAACGTATGCAAAGAATTATTTCGATCTATAGAGGTGTGTGTCATTGAGTGAAATTGATTGTAGAATTAATTGATTGCAGCAATCAATATAAAACGTGTGTACTCCTTCTGGTCAATTAAAATTTAAATTACATAGCCTTTTATTATTGTGTTTTACAGTGATTATCAATATTATATTGCTTGAACAATTTAGATAGATTGATAATAGCTAAAATAACCAAGTCGGGAAAATGCAATACAAGCTGGCTCAATAATCATATATATTATATATATATATATATATATATGTAGTAAAATATTATATAATATATATAAAAATATATAATATATATATATATATATATATATATATTATTTTATTATACTTGTAAAAATATATATATATATATATAATATATATATATAATATATATATATATATATATATATATATATATATATATATATATATATATAAATATAAATAATATATATAATATATAATGATATAAATGATGATATATATACTAGATATATATATATGTATATATATATATATATTGCAAATGTAGGGGTAAAATAGCCTTGACAATGCCTTTCAAAATTTATTATTACTCTATACAGGAAATTTGTCTCATAAATGATGCCACTAAAAGTATAATTGACTATATAATGTCTTGATATATATAATATATATTAAAAAATTTTTTTTAAATAATCAGTTTTATATTTTGTATAAAGGTGTTAAATTTAATTATATTGTAAGCAGGGTGACAAGTTAAATAATATATATTATATATGATATATATATATATATTGAATTTCTGGTGAAGTTGGCTTTCAAAAGCAGCAGGGAGCTCAAAGAGTAGAATGGAAAAAGGAAAAAAGAAGAAAAAAACTCTGAGAGGAGAAAAAATTCTGCTAACGATTTTGTTAGTTAGTGAAAAGATGAAAAGAAAGGTATTTGAGGAACTGCTTTTCTCGGAAATCAAGAAACAGCCTCTCTCTCTCCTCTCTCTCTCTCTCCTGCTTCTCTCTCTCTCTCTACTCTCTCTCTCTTCTCTCTCTCTCTCTGCTCTCTCTCTCTCATTCTCTCTCGCTCCTCTCTCTCTCCTCATCTCTCTCTCTCCTCTCTCTCTCTCTCTCATATTATATATTACGTCTTGTTGACGTACACCGTAT
>JABUQX010023219.1:0-15000 GCA_015478945.1 Trachelipus rathkii | reverse complement strand
TCACAAAGATTATCTTCTCGAATTTTGCATTCATATTCGAGGTACTGCAAAATATTTGTATTAGTTTTAGGTTTCTGTAATCTTTCTAAAGGAAATCTGGTTTGTCATTAGATATATAGAATCTACCATATCAGAATAATGAAAACACGACAATAAATCCTAATGGGCTCTTTATGTCTTTATAAACTCGAAGCTTTTTATTGTAACTAGAAGTATAAATTCGGTCCAATGTGGGTTTGAACTGGTGAATACCCTGAAGTCTTCGTTGAACTTAAAAGAGTTATTAAACTTATCAGTTTCCAAGTCGCGAGGTATAGGTCAGGATTCAATACCTTGTCGGATCCTAGGTAGCAATTACCTAGAGAAGTTTCCCTCTTTGAATAGCCCTATGCCCGTGAGATTTGAACTTTTTATAATAAAAAAATCTATTTCACCACTTTTATTACCAATAATTCTGTTTCATTACTTTTGTTAAGTTGTGAAATTGGCATTTAATTGTTTTGATTGTTGTGGATTACAAAATATCTTTTACCTGAATATTTTATACCTCAGACATTCGCTATTGTCACTTCTTGTTATCTCATCATCACCATCATGCGTGGTCGGTTGTTTTCCGACCTGCCTGATGTTGTTAGTGGGGGCTTCACAGAGGAGTACTGCCAATTCATGTTTCGATTTCGTATTCAGTAGCCCTTAAATCTTAATTAATTTTTTTTCTGTAAATTTAGAACTAAAATCCTCGGTATGTCCGCTCCATATTGGAGTTTGAGATGCAGATGTGGAACATAATCCTAGGTGCCAATATTTTTTCGTATGTTTAGTTCTCTTGTTTGGGATACAAATTATTTCAATCAATTAGTATTAACTTATGACTTTAAGCGATGATGGTTTTTAGGTTTCTTTCAGTTAGAGGAATTTACAATTCGTTCTTATTAACTTTGTTGTAAGATATTTTTGCTAATTTATTAGTTTGCGTCCACCTACTGTGGTAAAAAACTTGTTTCAAGTTTTAAAATTTCAATAATTTGGAATTTTTAAGGGACATATTTGGAGCTTTCATTCCGATATATTATACCGTAATTGAAATACTTATGGGGTTAACACTTCCATAATTTAAATTGAAATAGACTGTGGTTGACATACGCTTAGCCACCCTACACATAGATTTGCTTTCTAAGCAATGTTTTGTGTTTAGTACCATTTTCAAGAAAAGAATATATTACTTAGAGTTCCTGATCCACTGTATTTTAGTAAATTTCGAACGAACATCGAAACATTATTTAAATATCTCCACATAAGATTGTAGTTATTTGATGTCTTTTAAGAAATCCCCATTGTTTAGTTAGGCTGTGAAGTACAGGATAACTTAACACAAATAACATTAGAGAAATTTTTAAATGAAAATTTTCCAAGGATGACGCATCCAGTTTGGTTATTGTACAAGTATATAATTATCTATTTTTAAATGCAACGAGCGTCGGCAACATAGTGCAAACGGTTAATCTGGCACCATTATACAGTATTTATGTAGTATATATACAATAGTATAATATAATATTAAATATTATATTAGTTAATAATTTATATTAGTATAGTTTATATATATATATAATATATAACCTTAGTATAATATATGTATATATATATATATATATACTATATTATATTATAATATATAATATATATATTAATATATATATATATATATATATATATTATAGTAATAATATTATATACCGTATATATGATAGTATATATATATAATAATAAGTAATATATATATTACTATATATATATATAAATATATAATATATATATATATATATATATAGATATATATATATTATATAATTATATAGACTAATAACATTACTATCCTAAACAGGCTATTCGGCCATCTACAATGAACACTAGATTTAAAATGGGTATTGAAAAGTATGCTTGTCTTTAAGAAAAAATCCCTCAATTACAAAACCACGGGAGCCCCCAAAACAAATTATAGTTCTATACTCACAGACCGCAACTTATCATCATTTATAATTACCACAATTAGTCCAATTCAAAAAAAAAATAATTTTCAAAAATCGCAGTTATCGATTATCCACGGAACTTAAATGAATGATTAAAGTGAGCTGAAACGAAGAAAAAACGTAAACCAAATCTCGAAGAAAGCGCTGTGAAAAAAATAGAAGTCTCAGATATTCCATATTAACTAACACCCATTACAACTGATAAACTACAATTTGCTTCCCAATCTTTGGGCTATTTTTTTTATTTCACAACTATTATTAGTCTTCAGCATTGCATAGACTCTTGAGTATTTTGACGTATTTACATTATTTTACCACCCACTTCGGATTGGTTTACAATTTACTAGAATATGCATTGATAATGTTACCTCGAGATACCATATACTCAACCATTTTTTCTCCAATTGTAAACAATTATCTCGCAAGACAACAAAAAAAAAAAAAAAAAAAAAAAAAAAAAAAAAAAAAAAAAAAAAAAAACAAATTGAAAGGGAGTCAGATGCTTTAACAAAAATCATATCAACAGCACCTGATGTAATAGTATACTTGAAGGAGTCTTCAGTGTTCATTAAAAAAAATCTAATCCATAATTCAAAATATATTCTGACATCTTTTAATAAGGTTCCAATCGAAATAAGCGGAAGGGCGTAGATTAAAAGGGTCTGCTCGCTCTCTCTCTCTCTCCTACTCTCCAGCTCTCTCTCTAACGTATCTCCATACTACTCATCTCATCCTACAATCATACATCACAATCACAACAAACACTACACAAACACATAAAATAAAAAGCACAACAAAAAGTAACGACAATAAACACCCAATCAACACCAAACACATCAAACAAAAAAGTAAACACACACCTAAAACACACTAAGTCCCCTAATCCAGAAAGCATAAAACACTAATACACCAGTAAACAGTACAACAATTACAACGGAAGAACTACATAACAACTCAAAAATACAAAGACTAACACACCAGATAAACTACTAAAATACTACTACTCATAATAACATAATATATACTAATAACATACCATCTCACCTATCACTAAATAAACCTGCTACTAATAATATATCACCAGAGCGATCATACTAAACACAAAATGCAGAACTGAGATGCACAGTCAAGAACAATAAACATTAACGGACACAGAAATACGACTTTTATTGGAGATATTATGAAACTCGGCATAAAGGATAGCTGACAACAGGGGATCAAAAACTTATTCATATTTGAACATAGTTCGATTAAAGAAAGTCATTATCTTTTTCGGAGAACATATCAGAGGCGAAGAGAACGAATCTCTTTCCTCCTGATTTCCTGTAACGCATTTATATGTCATGTCCCAATATGCTAAAGATTAAACACGTACGAACACTTTCTGATTAAAAACCACAAATACTTTATTAACTCACTATCATAAATAATAACAATAAAATACGAAATCTACATATATATACTACTACAAAATATTACCACTTAATACTACATAATATAATATATTATCCCATAAGATACAAAAATAATATCATAAAACATATAATACTATGTAACAGGATGACTGTCCGAAACGTCAAAAAAAATGGATTCAGAACAACAAGACAATACAGCAACACATGATGTTTGACACTACAAGAGAGAGTAGAAAAGACGCCGCAATCTAACCAAGATGATACCGATACCGATAGCTACGTGTGTGAGTGTGTAGCTGCTCAGTGTAGACAGAGTGATGTGACTGGTGCATACATGTTTCCTGTGTGTGTGTGCCGCTGTCGTGTGCTGTGTTGACTAGCTGTATTAGGTCGTCGTAGACTGTGTGGTGTGTCGATGTGGACGACCCTTTGGTTCGTGGTGGCTTGTGGATGTGCTTCACTACGGCCATATCTTTCGACGAATAATCTGCACCTTACAGCGAGCCAGCTTCAATTGGACTTATTATCACAAATTATGAAAATTCCTTCTATTTAGCAGATTATATAATAAAGTCTTATCATACTCTATGCTATACAAGGCTTAATAATCAATTAACTTATTTAAATTTCATATATCCTTAGAAACATATATATCTTTAAGACATGCAAGAAATGACTTTAATGCTTTACTCCAATCTAGCTGCACTTTTGGTCAAGAAACTACTAACAACCTGCAACATCTACAACTCAAAAACGAAACAGATATTCAAAAAAAATCGAACTCTGCAATACAATTCCTTATTTTCATTCACGATTAAAATCTTAAACCTTATACATATTCTAGGCAAAATCATCTAACATTCATTCTAATGCTTTTAAAAAACGTCATTAAATTACATGCACATTATCACTGCTATTAAAGACATTAAGGAATCTTTTCTCTTGTTATTCATCTCAAATTCAAACGGGATAAACTTATTATTAATAAACAGTAAGATACACCTTTCCCCCAAAAAAAAAAAAATTAAATAATCAAAACTTTGCTATAATTTCTCATATCTATAATCACTCTCATTCTTTATAAAATTTTCGTTACGTAAATCTATACTGCAAATAGATATCGAAGATGAGAATGCGTTAGTACTCTATACCTAAAAACTGGGCAAATAAACACACACATCTATTACCATATATTGTTTTTTTCCTTCTATAATTTTCTCTGCAAGAATTCCCAAACACTCATGCTGAAAGTTAATATTTGTTCTCTAAAATTTGGGGCGTTTACTATTCTTTTGAGGTTTTTAAACGCAGTACAAGAATAAATCGCAATTAGCCGGATACAACAACGTGTTTCATTCAGACATCTTGAAAACTACACTAGACCAATCATTCTATATCTAGTACCCAGTGTTCCACTATAAACAAGACTGACACAATGAGATATCCTGCAGGTCAAAATGTCGGATATCACCTAAAACAAAAATCCTCTAAAAATTACGATAACCGTATTCAAATTACAAATCTATTTCTGGAAAACCCGAAAAAAACCAGTGGGAATTGAGTCAGTAAAGAACTTGAAGGGCAGACAAGCTGAAGTATTGCAATTGAACCCAACGAGTAGAAGGTGCAAAATAAAAATAGCAGTTCTTTGGAGGAGGATAATTGTGTCCCATTACCAGTGATTAAACTCCTACTTCCAGACGATCACCACACTAAGTACACCCTTGATATTTTCTTCTTGACTGCGACCACTCTCTCACTTAAAGGCTATCATGTGAATAAGTAACTAGATGTCATCCTAATTTCATTATCTCATTTACTTAACTTAACTTTTCCTTTTTACTACTTCTCAATCCCAACATCTAGCGGGATAAAGGACGGCAAGACAATAAAGAAATAATCACTTAATAAAACCTATCAAGATACTACAATATATACTAAATATCAAATAATATAATATACATAATATATATTATAATAATATAACTACGAATACAATACTAAACAAATATCAATTATCATACTATAAAAATCAGTATATAATCAAACACTAAATAAATATAGCAATATAATATATATAAATTTATGTCAATCGCGACAAAAACAATACTAATACAGGACAGAAACAGACGCAATTACGGGACAAAGGCGAGAAACGGGGACAAACAGGGGGGCGGGGACAGAGGGGGCGCGGGGCGAGAGCGTGTGTAGAAGGATAGGGGGCTGTTTGGCTTGCATTCAACATTTCTAAAATACCGTCGCCCCATAAACACCTGCTCCACTTTTAATTATGAAATTATCTAATTTTAGGCTACTAATTTTGAACGATATAAATGAAGGAACAATGCTGGTACTTAGTCCCTTGATTTCATTAACTTACAAAATAATATTTATAATTAAGCAAATTTTACTTCTTCTCCTCCGGCTTCGCTCGACGCCCAATCGCATAACCCGCTCCAAATGTAAAGAAGATCCTTTTATTATCCTACCAAATTTTTATGACTAATACTCACAATTTACATTTCTTCAAAGGATCTCATAAACCCTCAACAGTAGACTGTTTAGGTCTTCGACATTAAAGGTTTGCTGTAAAATTAAAGATGAAAGTTTTTTTTTTTTATTAAGAATTGTTAAAATCTTTTTATCCTCTCGCCCTCGAGCAATAAGAACCGTGAATATTTTTTTTGTGAGAAGTTAGTTTGTATAAAGAGGCAAAGAGGAAAATTCTTTGCGTTTCGTAAAGGACAAATAGTATAAATTTTTGTCCTGCTTGGTTAAGTAAGAAACGTATGTTTTTAATATAGAGTATGTTTTTGGTAGAAAAATAATTAGATATTTTTCAGTGTATTTTGGTTATACTTATAATAATATTATAATATATATAATATATATATTATAATAGTAATATATATATATAGTATACTTATTTATATTATATATCCTCTATTACCTAAGTCTTTAACACAATTATATGGAGCGCAGGTGGGGGGGGCGTAAAACTTGTAAAATAATAATGGATCTCTTAAGGTAATCGTTTAGTGTACAAAATACAAAAACCAGTGATGCCGCCTCTTAACTCTTAATTCAATATTTTTTCTATAATTATGAATAAAAATCTGATGCGATAAAAAAATTAAAAGCTTTTATAAAAAAATAAAAGCATTTACTATATATATATATATATATATATATAATATATATATATTATATATAATATATATATATATATATATATATATATATATATATATAATAAGAAAATAGGAATCCTTAAGATATCATGGCTTCTTTACAGTCTCCTTTTACTACATCTTTATATTTGTAAATATATTAAATAGGAAATAAAAGCAACATAAATGTTTGAAGTAGAAAAAGCCTCTTTTAAAATTTTAATTATATACAAGGCTTTTGATCCCCGAACTATAATTTAATAATAAATATATACTATTTATATGATTATATCGTAAGTCACACTATATAGATTAAAATAATTAAAAAGTTAATAAATAAATGAGCATTTACGACAATGAAAAAGAAAGAAATTCGAGCTCGCGTTTATCCTGCACACAACACACACACACACCACACACACACACACACACACAACACCACACACACACACACCACAACACCACACACACACACACACACCACACACACACACACACACACACACACACACACAACACACACACACACCAAACACACACACACCACACACACACACACACACACACCACACACCACACACACAACACCACACACACACACACACACACACCACACACACACACACACACACACACACACACACACACAACACAACACACACACACACACAAACACAACCACACACACACACCACACACATCCACCACAAAAACACACACACACACACACACACACACACACACCACACACACACACAATATAAATTATAATATATATATATATATATAAATATATAACTAATATATTATATATAATATAATATTAAATTATAATTATAATATAATTTATATTAAGATTGGTATATATATATAAATATATCAATATATTATTAATAATAAGTAATATATATATAATATATATATATAAAATATTATGATATATATATAATATATAATATATATATATGAAAGACATGGGGGGGGTTGAAGAACATTAGGTGGAGATAAATTGAAACATAGCAGGCCCAGAACCGAGCGATGCTTGTAGCTTTATATGTATATATATATATATATATATTATTATATATATAATATAATTATATATATATATTGGAGTAATATATATATACTAATATATTATACTTAGTATATATATATATATATATATGATATATATATACTATATATATATATACTATATATATATATTAAAGAACTCCTGTGAGATGGATATTGGTTTTAGGATATAGCATTAGAAACTGAGATAATATATTAATTCATATGAATGTGACAAAGACTTCTTTCTCTCATTCCGAAGTCATCATTGCTCACAAATACAGTTTCAGTTATGAAAAAAGGCACAAATTGCAACACCTAACTTTTTGTTTTTTAAAGTTTACACCTCACGGCCATTTTCATATTGCTAGTAGAGAACACTGGTTGGGTAATTCATTACCTAAGGATCCAGATGAAGGATCGAACCCTAACTCCCTGCCTTGCGACTCTGTCGCTCTCCTGATTGCTCCACTTTGCACAACTAACTATAATCACCAGTTTCAGATAAGTAATGGTTTTTTTTTTTTTACACTACTACCAATAAAAATACCCAACGCCTGAAAACACCTAATAAATACCTAATATCAGGATAAGACCGTTAAATAGTGATTTTAGAATCATTTTGTTTTTTAATATTCAATGATGTTCTTAGGTTAAATTATTATAGATTTGTTCACTTAAAGCTTAAAACTCGTATCAAATATTAAGTACTCTCGCAGGTGTTAAGTTATTATAAGTTAATTTATATATAGATATGTAACTTGAGTGAGCTCTCCCTTTTCTTTACGTTATTATCCATTATAAATATGAAGCATTTATTTAAAATGATTGAAGAAGGTGTGATTATCATATTTTCAATATGTTTGAAATAATATATTGATTTCAAGTGATATATTTCTGACTGCTAAGGTTTAGGCCCTAACATTAATATGTAGTTCAGATGTAATCACTTTTCATAACTGAAAAAAAAAATGCTATGAACTAAAATTTGATATTGAATTCTCTTTATAATGCTGAAGGTACCTGTGACAGAAGTTTCATTTTGGGCATGATTTAATGTTGAAAGATGTTAAAAAATAATGATTTTTACAAATGTCAAACACTTGATGCTATACAGAAAATTTCTAGGCAATTTTCAAATAATGTTATTAATTTTAAACCTGATATTCATTTAGCTTTGCTAAAGGGGTTTGGAACCCAAAAGTACTTCTACTTATATATCATGTTCAAAAGTCTTAAACTATTTTTGGATAAAGGAGTTATGAGCACTTAACATTCTGGTTAATGTTAAATAGTTTGACCCCATTTCTCTTTTATATATAATATATATATATATATATATATATATATATAATACTAGATTATATAGTATATATATATATATTATATAATTATATTATATATATTATATATATATATATATAGTTATATATTATATTTATATATATATATAATATATATATATATATATATATATATATATATAATATATATATATATATTAAAAGTGCTAGAGGATCAACTTATGAGCAGGTTCATTATTTTCCTTACGTTATGTTATCCAACAGATGAAGAGGAAGACCCAAACAAACACTGTAGATGATGTCTTTATAAAGCTTTCGAATGTCCGTCCACAACACCTCTGCAACTTGTGTTCCTAGATAATAATATGAAAATAAATATAGTAATTTATAGAAATAAATATTCAGAGAAGAAAAAAATACAAGAGTATTTCATCCCAATTTTTTATATAAAGAACACTGATTGTTAATGAATTGTTAACTGATGTTATATATATATATATATATATATATATATATATAGTATTATATATTATATATATATAATTATATATATATATAAATTACTAATATATATATATAGTATATATATATAGGCCTAAATACTATATTTATATTATATTATATATATACTATATATATATATATTATATATATATAGTACTATATATATATTATATATATATATATATATATATATTTATATATATATTATATATATATATATATATATATATATATATATATTATATATAATCTGAAAAGAAAACGAAAATGAGTAACGGATGAATACTTTAAATTTCTTTTTATCATAACCAGTGTTTAAATATATGAAAACCTGCCTTTGATGTCGGTGCCTCATTTTCTTTGCGATAAGAAAAAAACAAAAAAAACTTTCCTAACCTTTGAATCACTCAATCTAGGAAATTTGTATAACTCTTATCGGAGGGCAAAAATATTTAATGAAGCTTTGGCATTCAAATTAGATTAAATTGGAATGGAAAGGTTTATAACAATATATTTTTTTAATTTTCTATGAATATGAGTAAAAATATAAAGGCGTAATGAAAAGTAGTAGAAAAAAAACTGAAATTTTTGAAGTTCCAGCAGGAAAATCAACAAATCAATTAGAATTTCAAAATAAAAACCGAGAATTTTCGTGATTTTTTAAAGAACTTCACATAATCGCAATAACTCCAAGTTTTATATTGTTGTAGCATTATTGCAGCACCACATAAAGTCAGTTCTGTTAGTCTTTTTCCTTGTAGGAATTTAGAAAATGTTTGTTTTGAGTCTTGTCAGAAGTAGAGATGATGGCACCGAACAAAGCAGGCTTTTTAAGTATAATTATAAAACTTGTTAATAAAGCATTGAAAGCGTTCGAGATGTTTCGACCTACACTTTCCTCTTTTTTTGATGATTAATATATCGTTTTATCTATTTTTGAAGATTTTCATCAGATTGTTGCTAAAATTCTTAGCAATCCAAATGGACGATTTTTAATCAATTTATTTACAAATTTTTAAAAATATTAAATATTTATGAAAATAATTTACTTAGATTGTTTAGATCAATGGCTTTCGAACTTGCTCTGTAACTGGTTTGAAAAAGCATCAAGAAGAAGAATTGCAATTGCTTTCTTTCCTTTCATTTTACGTTGATTCCCACACCCGGCATTGTCATTTCTTCATTAATAGAAAGCAGAAGTTCTGTTAAAATTGCCAAAATTCTTGAAGTTTTCGTGTATATTTGCACGAAAATCTTTTAACAAACCACATTTTCAAAATGTATAAGAGAAGTTGCTGTCACTAATGATGGATACTACAATAGAGAGTACATACTAGAATAGTGAAGAGGAATAAAGTCAAAATCATATATAATTAAACTTATAACTCATTCGCTCATGATTACAAATTTCAATAAATTTGAGGTTTTTGAAGAAGGTTCAATATCTTGGGTTCATCTCCAGCTAATCTAAAGCTTCAACAACTGCTATAAAAACCTCTTTAAATTGTTACAATCTATCGTAACTTTCCACCAACTTTGTTTGGAACATTCCTGTTAGTTTTGTCCATTTTGTGTCTGAGAATATCTTTCCTATTTTTTCTATTAACATAGCTGTCCGCCATTGGGACGTAAAATACTATCCGGTTGTTTTCACTGTGGCAATATAGTTTCCAATGTGTGAATTTAAATAGCAATGCATTTACATTTCTTCTGGATATTTTTAACAGCTTGCACACCTTTATATTTTTTCTGTATTGCAGTCACTATTTATTACAACTCCGTCGTATTGCCTCCGCTAGAATTTCTCCTTTTGAGCTTTCAACAGCCACTAAACCAAAGAAATCTTCAAGAACCACAAAATTTATATTAAAATAATATAATTTGCTTTCATTATTATTTTTATTATTATTGTAATAAATTAAAATTAAGAGGCTCATCAAGCCCTTCAAAAAAAATTATAGTTTAAATAATTTCGGCGGGGGTGGGGTGAGGTGGGGGTCCAGACACACTCAACCCCCTCACCTGGCTACCGCCTTGTATACCCTTGCTTGTTGCATATTTTATATAGTTAATCATTAGTCTTTGATAGATTTTCAGTATTTTTTGTTCAATTGGTTTTCTTATTTATTGAAGCATTTATAGCATCTGATAAGGCATTCTTTCGAAACAAACAAAAAGTGAGCGAGAAGACCTTGTTGGCAACGCAAATTCTCGTTCGCGCACAAAAATCGATATTTCGCACGCGGCGTGAACCACGATGAAGAGAGAACGAGAGAAGAGAAGAGAGAGAAGAGAGAGAGAGAAGACGACGAGAGAGAGAGAGAGAAAGAGAGAGAGAAGCAACCCATATAGCCATTCCTGGAAATAAGCCATGAGTGTTCTCTCCTCTGAAGAAACTTCCATTCGGAAAAGCCGTGACAAGACTTTTTAAAATAGTTTTCTATTTTGCAGAAAAGTTAGAGACGAGAAACTGGCTATATATACACTTTTGTGGCTAAAAATCTTTAATTAATGATACTATTCTAGGGGAAAAAAATGAGTTTGTTCTTCTAGTCTATCTTTAGCATTTTACTAGAAAACACTTATCTATCAGTCTTGATTAATTCCATTTCAGGTACGGAACAGCTCTCTCATCTCTCTCTCTTTCTCTCCTCTCTCTCTCGCTCTCCCTCTTTCTCTTCTCTCCTTCTCTCTCTCTCACTCTCTCCTCTCTACTTACTTTCTTTTCTCTAGCTCTCTTTCACCATTCATTATATCTTATATCTTAATATCTCCTCTCCCTCTCTCTCTCTCTTCTCTCTCTCTCTCTCTCCTCTCTCTCTCTCTCTCTCTCTCTCTCTATCGTAACTGCTATAAAACCTCGTATATCTCTCCTGATGAAACTCTCTTAATTGTTTCCACACTGTGTCTAAATCACCCTATCTTTCTCCGTCCACCTCCTATCCCCTGACCTTAACCCTACCGCTAAATTGTTTACTAATCCCAATTAGTAAAGACTGGATGAAACCGCTTTCCTCCATTTTCAAATAATCTTTTAATTATATGTATATATTCAAATGCCTGCATCATCAGTGCCTTTGACTTGAATTTGAATCTTTCCGAACTCTGTATATCTTACGTTCTGAATGCTGCATTTTCCCCACTAAATCATCGACATATAATAACTATATACATAATTTAATATATACAATAATCATACTATAATATATACTACTATATCCCATATATATATATAGTATATATAATATATATATATATATATAGTATATATGCATATATAACAATATATATGACTATATATAGTACTAATATAATTACCTATATATTATATATACTATATATATATATACTATATATATATATATTAACTATATATACTACCCCATAACTATACCAATATATCATACTAAATATATATATATAATAGCTATATTACAGAGTATATATAATATTTATATAACTAGTATATATATCAGGGCGTTTCCTCCATAGGTGCTAAGTGTGCGCCGCACACCCTATAAGACTAATTAGTTTTTTTTTAATACACTCTAGAATATAAAGGCAATATCTGTCAATGAAGATAGTTTTCATACACACTCAACACATAACCATAAAAAATAAATGCTCTCTAACACTTTCAATTCAGCTCTATTTATTCAATACCCAGCTAGCCTCACCGCATCACAAAAAGGAGCTTTTCATTGGGCTAAAAAACTGAAACTCACCTCTATTATCCGTTCCGTCCAGTGTTACTTCACGCTCCGCTCTCTCGCTTCTCATTACCTGTTTCTATTCGTCAAAACTTTGAAATTGGCCGCTTAAAGTCTAGCCCACATGATTTTTAAGCAGATTACCTCTTCTTAATTATATTTTACATTCTTCGTTTATTATATAATAATTATATAACATATAACACTATACTATATACTATAATATACTATACTAAATTCTATAATATATATTATATAAATACTAATCTACTATATACTTATACATATATATATATAATAATAATAATATATACTACTACTACTATCATATATATATATATATACCTATAATATTATATAAATATATATATATAGTATATATTATATATATATATATATATATATATATATAAATATATTAATATAATATACTCATAGTACTAACACCATATATATAATTATAACTAATAACCCCAAACTATACATAACGCCCTAACTATACTACTATAATACGTTATATCAATATTGTCCTATGAGACTGTACAGCGAAAGAATACTAAAATATATAAACCCAAGCTAACGAGCCTAATACCTATAATATAATAATACTTATATATATATATATTACTATACTATACTTCACGTAACTAATATATATAATTATATCATATATAATTATATATAATATATATATATATATAGCCACACTTATCCCTCCAAATCAACCATGTACCACTCGATATATATATATATATATATTACTATATATATATATAATACTATACTATACCCTTTAATACTATATAATACTATAATATATATAAGTATATATCAACTATATATATATATATAGCCCACACCCATATCCCCCCCAATCAGGAAACGCCAACTGATAAACCGCATCATCACTAATAATACATACCACACCATAACTACTATTAATACTATATTACTTATATATAATAATAATATATAATATAACTATAAAAAGTATAATATATATATACTAATATATAATATATAATATATATAATTAATTAAACTATATATATACTATATTACCCCCATCATATATATATCAATACTATAACTTTATATACAATATATATATATATATATAAACATATATATATACATATACTATATATAATCCACTATATATATATTATAATGCGCAGCGAAACGAGCCAAAGCTATCTGTAAGCAGACAAACAAAGATAAAGCACACCAATAAGAGGCGCTCGCATTAGCATACTATATATATATCTCCACTATATATAAGCTACCTCAATACTATACTAGTATATATATATATATATATATATATACCATTACCTTACACTATATATACAATATATATCTATATATCATATATATTATATATATATATATAGCACACCCTATCCCTCAAATCAGGAAACGCCACTTGATATATATATATATATATATATATATATATATATATATATCCACTACCCATATATATAATATAATCTATATATAATATATATACTATATATATATAATATATATATAATATATATATATATATTAATATATATATATATATATATATGAGAAAGAGCAAGTATGCAAGGTAGATACAAAAAGTAAGAAATTAAGTAGCGGCGATTAGACATAGTATATATACTTTATATATACTATATATTATATATATTATATATACATTAGCTACTAATATATACTAATAATATATATATATATTAATAATATATATATATTATATATATATCCCCCCTATATACTCCGATTTTACAATATTATACAGAATACCAAATATATACTCTCTG